>JAJIBD010032255.1:0-113670 GCA_021461705.1 Cryptotis parvus
GTGCCTCAAATCAGTCCCTTTATATACACCAAAGTAATCCAAACTGTTCACAGGGGAGGATCCTGTCAACAAAGAACCCAAAACAGCATCCAGATAGTAGAAGTGGGTAGAAGGGGTGGGGCAGCACCCTATTATAGGTTTTAACAAAGGGTTGCCAAGGACTAATCCCTTTCTTTGAGATTATCTCTTATGTAAAACACTGGAGAGAGAGAGAGAGAGAGAGAGAGAGAGAGAGACAGAGAGAGAGGGTGGGGCTGGCATAAAGTAATACATCTTAATTTCATGGGTTTCATGTAATCTCAATGATACCCACAAGGTCTTATTTATTTTCTGCACCAGGGTGATTCTTAATATATTGTTCTCCATATACTGAAAGGGCCACGCTCACCTGCATGAGGGCAAACTACTATGATCTTTCCTATAATCTTAAATGCTAGTTTCAACATAGCCAGGGTGGCAGTCTCCTGGTGAATTAAAACTGTCCCACACTGGGTTCCGTGTATATAAAGAGGAGCTGTGCCCAATCTAGATAACATGAAAGTCTTAGTAGATGTATAATAAGTCAGAAGTTATTCAGAGTCAGGGTGACTTCTGTAACTGCGACACCCTCTAGCAGTGTTAAAATTGAAGAAAGATCTCATTAAAATGAACCTTGGCTTAAGAACATGTAAGTAGATTAAGCTGTGAGTGGGTAAAACAGCAAAGCTCAACACTAGCTAAGCCTGTCATCCAACACCATGTGTTGCACCAGACACCACCAGGAGTGAATCTGAGCTCAGAACAAGGAATAAACTCTGAGCAGAGCCAGGTGTGGCACCAAAGAAAAGCAAGATAGCAGTAACAACAACAAAAAATAAAGGGGTATAGCCTGTAGAGTCTGGTGCTCAACTCTGCGCATGGTTGGGGGCCATCAGGGCTGCACCCAGTGGTGCTGGAGATGTGCTGCAGGAGGTCAGCTTCAGGACCTCACAGATCAGAGTCTCTATCAGAGACACTCAGTTTTTTTGTTTAAATATTTTATGAGGGCCGGAGCGATAGTCGAGCGGGTAGGGCTTTTGCCTTGCACGCGGGCTGACCTGTGCTGGCCCAGGTTTGATCCCCTGGCATCCCCCATTGGTCCCTCGAGCACCACCAGGTGTGATTCCTGAGTGCAGAGCCAGGAGAAATCACTGAGCATTGCGGGTGTGACCCAAAAAAGAAAAAATATATTATACCACTGTGAGATCTACAATTACAAAGATGTTCATGTTTGGGTTTTGGTCATACAGTGTTCCAGCACCCATCCCTCCACCAGTGCCCATTTCTCTCCTCTCTTCTCTCTCTCTCTTCTCTCTTCTCTCTCTCTCTCTCTCTCTTCCTTTTCTTACACATTGTGGATTGGAGTACATACATTTAGAGGTTATCATGTGTATCTTTTTGCATATATTCAATGCTTAGTTCTAGGCTGGTATTACCTATTTTTACAAATATTAGCACACTGTTCCCTTCTCTGTCTTACCTAAACTCTGACTCCTACATGTTTGTGGTAGATTCCACCTGTTGACAAGACCTCCTGATTCATGTTTTGCTGACCTTGGATATTGGTATTATAATATATGTATATATGTATATATACACACATATATATGTATATATATCGTCATGAAAATAAATGCAGTCATTCTATAATGGTTAATTATTTCATTAATTAAATAATTAATCAATTTCATTCAACATGAGACACCTCAGTTTTAATGCCAAATTCAGAAATGCAGAGACATGTGTTAGTGAAGGAATGGAGATTATTGTTTATTGTTGCTATTATAGAAAGTAGTGTCCTTCTTGAACTTTACATTATGTAACATATAAAAAGTATTTCTAGTAAAAATATATAGATTTTTTTAAATTGCACACATGGCTATAATACTGGTCTTAATTACATGTATTATAGTTCTTCAGATACAGAAATTTTCAGTTTTTTTTCTGAAAGAAAGATGTTTGGTATATTAAACATATTCAGTTGTAATCTGTTTTCTCTCCTTTGTAACATTTAATAAGCATCACTGTATAGAGAGACATTAATGAAGATAATAGAGAAAATAGAAACTTACATCATTGCCACATAGGAAGTAGGAAAGCAGTATTACTGCATCATTATAAATTATCCATGAGAAATAGGCAAAAAATAATAGTGCTAGAAAGGATGTCTGACCCTAACCACAGTTTCTCTCCTTGTATTTTTTTTTTGGGGTCACACCCGGCAATGCTCAGGAGTTTCTCCTGGCTCTGCACTCAAGAATTACTCCTGGCGGTGCTCGGGGACTATATGGGATGCCGGGGATCGAACCCAGGCCAGCATGGGTCAGCTGCATGCAAGGCAAACGCCCTACCTGCTGGACTATCGCCCGGCCCCTCTCTCCCTGTTTTTAAAATTATTGTGACATCAGAACAAGTTGAGAACTTGAAATAGAATTAAATGAATTAAACCATAAAATATATTGATCCCAGAGGCCGGAATGATAGAACAGCATATGGGGTGTTTGCCTTTCATGTGGTCGACCTGGGTTCTGTTCCCAGAATCCCATATGGTCCCCGATCACCACCTGGAATAATTCCTGAGTGCAGAGCCAGGAGTAACCCCTGAACATGACCGGTATGACCCAAAAGGATTATATATAGATTTATATATATATTTATTAAACTGGGGGATATATAGGTGTATATATATACACATACACATATGTATATGTATATATACACCTATATATATCCCAGTTTAATAAATTCTAACTTAACGACTGAATCTATTACTTAATAATATTTTGCCTTGCACGCCGATAGCCGGGGTTCAATCTCTGGCATCCCATATGGTCCCCCAAGCACCGACAGGAGTAATTCCTGAGTTCAGAGCCAGGAGTAACCCCTGAGCATCGACGGCTATTACCCAAAAACAAAAAACAAAAAAACTCAGGTACTAATCCACTTCAGACCCACAGCTGAGATGCTTGGCCAGCCCCACATGGAAACAACCCATGGAGCTGACCTCCCCGTAATGGGCTTGGCCAGCCCCTGACAGAGTCCAACATTGCTCCAAGGGTTTGCTCTCACGTGCAGGGGGAGAGACTACACTGGCCAGACTCGGAGTGGAGATTTGGGCCCTGCCCTTTCCTCTGCCTCCATGCCAGTTGCCCCGGAAGAGAGAGACCCACCCACACCAGACCCACAGCTCCCTTGGCACGAAGCTTCTTTGCGCCACACGATATTCTTAGAGAATGCTAATTTTAGGATAAGGTCCTTCCCAAGATCTTTCACATTTATACATTGTATACAGTTCTAGACAGGTTCAAACTGATACCAGTAAGCCTAGCAAGCGCCAGAGCAACCCACACCTCATGTGGTAAGTCATTCTCAACATCCAGACTCCATAGTTCCCCAGAGCTCCATCCAAGAGAAAACCTGATCTTTCCCTTTAAGTTTCATCAGTAAATGCTCGGGATGAGAGCCTTCTACGGAGACTATACCACCTACACGGCAGAGCCTGGCAAGCTACCCGTGATTATTTACTTGTTATGCCAAAAACTAGTAACAATTACGGACCTCAGTTCCATGACCTGAAGAATGGTTTAGCTCTTCCTGTCCCTGGAGCAAGCAGATGCCCTTGGGTTATGCTTGCTTGTGACAGGAATTATGGAGATGTCACTAGTGCCCACTAGAGCAAATCGATGAACAATGGGAAGACAGTGATACAGTGATTTTGACTATATCTAATTTTTTTTCTTCTAACTTTGGAATAAGTAGGTCAATCCGTTGAAACAAATTTCTTTCCAAAAGAAATGGGTGGATTTGGGCCAATATTATGAAGAGTAATAAGAAAGGGGAAATGGCTCTACATCATAGAAGAACCAAGAACTATTTACAGAGAAGAGTAAAGGTATTCTAACCTACCTTTATGCAGACAATATAATTAGACCATTTTCATCCAGGTATATGTCTTTTTCTAAAGATTATCCATCTAGGGTCCAAGAGATAGGTCAGAGGTAAGGGAGTGGGCCTTGTATGCAGCTGAACCTGGTTCAATACCTGGTGCCACACGTTGCATGAAGCATCAGTCAGTACAGCCCTGCAGGTCTTACTCACAGTTGCTGAGTCTGTCAACACTGCTTGAGTGTGTCCTATAAGGATTTTGAGTGTCACTGGAGTGCCTGGGAAATTAGTGGAAATATCTTAGAAAATAGAAACCTAAAGCATTGCCACATCGAAAGTAGGAAAGCAGTATTATTGTTATCATTGTAAATTATCTCTTAGAAAAAGGCAGGGGCCTGAAAAGCACTATTATGTCCTACCCTTGCATTGGATCCTCAGCTCGGAGGCCAACAATCACCAGGAGAGGCTCCTAGACTTCCTAAGCATTGCTTGGGAACACAATGCCCCACTCCCAGATAGATAAGTAGAATCACTCATCTAGAATTGAATTTGTTTCAATTTGAGCTTTGAGCCCACAAAAGGTCTGCACATCATTAGGTCTAAGTTGCTTATGAAGAATTGACCAAATTGCCTATTGATGGCTTACATATTTTGTTCCTTCTTTTCTCCACCATGCGTTCGCCTCACGATTGAAATGAAGATTGTTGTGTCCACTGTATCCTGGCCTGCTTGTTCTGTGAATTTCTGACCCTCTGCAATATTGTCCTGGGACAAGCTTTGTGTGGCATCTGCACCTCCGAAGCCTGCTGCTGCTGCTGCGGAGATGAGATGGGGGACGACTGTAACTGCCCCTGTGACATGGACTGTGGCATCATGGATGCCTGTTGTGAATCATCAGACTGCTTGGAAATCTGTATGGAATGTTGCGGGATTTGTTTTCCTTCATAAATATTTATCTTTTGTTTGTGTTACAAAACTGGAGAGTGTTTTTTCTTTCTTTTTTTTTCTTTTTACAGGCTAGGAAAAACACATGACAAGATTCTCATGAAGCGACACATTATTTGCACTGTTTAACTCAGTCTTTTGATTTCTGAAGGTCTTTTTTCCTGTAACTAAACCTTCATGATTTAATATGTGAAATGTTAACTACTTTTAACTTTTAAACTTCATCCTAGTTATTACAATGACTGAGGGACATTTTGACATATAAAAATATGTCTCTTTTTCAATACATATTTCTATTTCTTTTTAGTATTCTCAGGGGCTTCTTGCTCCAAAATATGTTGTTTTTCAGTGGTTATTTAAACCAGCTTGTTGTTGGTATTTAACTGTTAATAGGTTAGAATAAGTACCTTAAATAGAGACTTGGGGAAATAAACCCACACAATAGTTAGGCACCTTCTGTTTGTTTCCCTGTGTCCCTGCACTGTTTCTACTTTCTCTGATTATTCCACAGACATTCAGTAGAGAGGGCCCAGTAAAGTCCTCTTAAGACACAGAGATGATGGCAGTCAGTGCATATCCACACAGGAGTAGAGCTCTAGTAGAGGAAAAGGACCTATGAAGAATGAACCAGTTCAGAAGGCATCAACAAGTGAGGAATTAGGAGAGAGAGAGACTCAAAAAGTTTGACTGCAGGGCTATACTAAAAGAACAGTTAATGTCTTGAAATGTTCCAGAAGTTTCACAAAATTGGGCATTTGAAGAGGATTTTAGTTTGAGTGATCATCTGCTGCTTGAATGAATTATTTAGGTATAGGACAAAGCTTTGGGTGAACAGCCTAAACTGTGTGTGTCCTAAGCAGTTAAAAAGAAAAATGCCTTAAATATGTATTTTCTTTAGTTGCAAAATACATTCTCTTTTAGTTGCAAATTTTAAATTAACTAAGAATATGCATTTTAGATGTAATTTAAATGTTATGATAGTTTTTTATTAAAAATGCCTTGTTAATTGGCTAATTTTACAGAGAATGTGGAGACTTTTGACAAATTACATTCAAATTATGCATTTAAATTGCAGTACATTTTTAATACTAAAATTCCAGTATTCAGAATTTGACTTTTTTCCCCCTACAACTTTATCCATTTTGGAAAATGGGGAGAGTGTTAAGATTTTTTTTTTCCCAAACACTTTGTATTTCGTAAGTGTTAATTTATTTTGTCGTGCTCGGGATTGAATCTGGGCTTCACATATGCAAGGCATATGCTTGACTGCTGAGCCATACCCAGCCCATAAAGCCATAAACTTAGATGTAAATCCATCCCTTCTCGTGCAGTGGGATTCTTGACAAACACTATTTGAACACATTCCAGTGTTGCAATTTTATGTTAAATGAAACCAAATTAAAATAAGCTAAAGTATATAGAGTTATTGAAACATGGAGACTGTTGAAGATGAATCGGGAGTAAATGCTCATATTATGTGCTCTTATTAATTTTATCTCCCTCAAATTAGTTTGGTTTGATTTAATATAATTTCTTTTAGGAAAATATTTTATATACTTTTGGGTTAATAGTTATTATTACATGTGTTTGTGGTATTAGAGGTGAAACCAGGACCTCATACGTGAAAACAGTACTCTGCTATTAAGTCACATAGTTGGCCTCAATAGTTACTTTTAATTATTTATCAAATTGATGGTAAAACCAGATGCTTTTCCTTTGAGTTGAAACATAGGTTCTACTATAATTTACTTAAAGGGTTTTAAAAAATATCTTAAATTCCCAATTAAGTGCTTTTTATACAAATGCACTTTAAATTGCAAGTTTAAATAGTCTCTTAACAAACAGCTGTATCTATTGTATGATCTCTTTCATTTGTTACATCAAATATAACATCTTTATGCTATCTCATAATTAGAATCTGAATATTTACATATAAATAAAGTTAACTTAGGCATATATATTAGGATAAGAATATCATCTGTGTATAACATATAATACCTGAATTTGCTAAAGTATTTGGTTTTCGTCCTGCAAAATTTTTTCTACCAAATGGCCCACCTAATACTTAAATATATTCTGCTACTGTTTGCCATAAAAAATGTTAGCACTTTCAAAATAATTCTCTGTAACAGAGAACCTTAATTGATGGCAGAATTTTATTTTCATATTTAATTTTCAAATATTTTCCTCTATTATCTGTTCTGCAGCATTCCATAAAATGTTACATGATTTTTTAAAAAGAAAAAAGTAAATAAATGTGAAAATAGTTTTAATGTGTTTTAGAACTTCTTTATGTAAGATGTTTTATTGAATTATTTGTCCATCATAACTGAATGCTACAGTTACGTATTTGTTGTCTTTAAATGTGGGAACTTATAAACACCGTTGAACTGAGCATGTATCATACTGGAATATTTTTAAAAATTAGAAAATGACAGGAATGAGATTCAGTGGTAGAGCACATGCCTCACATGTGTGAATTCCTGGTTTCAATCCTTAGCATTGCAAAAATAAATAAATAATGAGTTCATTCTGTGCCTTAATGTTTCTTTATCGTACTACTTCTTTCTGACTATTTCCTAGTCTGAAAGTTGTACAACATGAATCATGCCTGAAAATAAACTGCAAAAACATAGAAGTACTTTATTTTGTAAACCATAGTTAATCTGCTTGCAAACCTGCACCTGCACTTACCTGGCAGTTTTCCAGTAAAATCTCCTGTTTATTTACTTGGGAATCATTTCTCAGTTTATGAAAACTAGAATTTGTTGTTGATCTTATTGCGGATCATCCAAAAAGTGCTCAGGAGAACCATGTACCCGTCTCAGTGAGTCTTCACCAAGGTGGCCCAATGTGGTGGAACAGTGCAGAGCCTAAGGGGCTGGGGATTTCTTGGGCCACTTTGTTCAAGGGTGTCCAGGTATGCATCTTGCAATGTGTAGGGACACCTGATGCCAGGGACGAAACTAGAATTGGCAAAGCATGCACTTTAACATCTGTACTATAGCTCCAGCATTCAAGCCTAAATTATTTTTCAAAACCCAAAGAGCTGTATAATTGGATATTGGGTTGTATGAATTTTGTCCTGAAATAAGCCATCAAAAATGTTTCCATATAGAGCTTCTCAAGGCATAATCTGTAAGTTGTAGGAAATATATTTACATAGACTATTTTTGACGGTTCCAGAAATCAAACCCAGAGCTCACACATGCAGTCAAGTGCTGTTCTGCTGAGCGACACATCCCAGTCTGAAAATGTATTTGACCGAAATATATAGTACTGTGAGAGATTGTTTTATTTAGAAAGTAATTTTAATAGTCTTTCATGATAGCAATTATATTTATTTTCCTCTTCTGAAATACTGTTTCTCTGAAAATTTCAGGTAACCTTATGTTATGACTTTTCATTCTTTTTCCATAAAAATACTGTCAGTGCCCTAGTTTCTTATAAATATCAAACATCCCATTTAACATAAATAAGACGGTGAGAGTGAGACCTAGAGGCTGTTTTGTCGTACTGAATTCTAGCTTAAATGCTTAGATTTACCTTAGTGCTGAAAGAGTAAGTTAATTAATAAGATTGTCAAATTATTCAAGGCCTTATGCCCCTTCCAATTATTTGTCATTTTAGGCTTCTAGTTTGTTATACCTAATCTGACAAGCTAAATAAAATTTTATCAAATATCTTAATATGCAATTTTTTGCATCCTAAACACTATTGAAGCATGCTGTTTCTCTTTAAATAGTAGTTAGTATAATGATAGCTTGTTCCATATACCTTTGATTTATATTTTTTCAGTAAAAGGTAGAAAAAGGGTAAGAGATTACCTATAACCCTTTGTCTTTTCTATAACCAATAAATTTATAATTTGTTCAGGACCTAAAGAAAGTTAAAAAGAAAAACTAAGGGATTTTCAGCTGGGGGAATGGCACCTCATTTAGAAAGTTAAAGGATTGAGGCTAATAATATTTTGGATTAATTGTTAAGGTTTTAGTTAATGGGGGCCATAAAGATAGTAGTCAAGTGCTTATTTTGCACACGGCTGATCCAGGTTCTGTCTTCAGCGCCCGTATTGTGCTTGAGGCCCCTAGAAGTGAATCCCTAAACACAGAGCCAGTAATAAACATTGTTGTTTGATGTTTGCAGAGAATCTTAGTGAAACGGTGTTGAGCCCGTGGCATGGGTGCAGTACTGGAATGCGGGTGTATATCCGAGCTATGGCAGGGAAGCACTCTGCCCACCCACCTCCTCAGGGTGTTCCAGAGTTTTCAGCTTTGGGAACTGGTGTGTTCACGAAATGTAGTTGCTTGGCTTCCATCTCCTCAGAGATTTAGTAGCAAAACAGTAGAGCAGGATACATGGGTAAGTCAACACGGAGGCAGCTGTGTGAGCGGGCATGGCTGAGTGGCTTCCAGGAGTATGGTGGGGGACAGGTGGGGGCGGTTTGACCACCCAACTCCTAGAACACACCAAAGTTCTCAACCTGGGCATTGGGGTATCTGAAATTATTTGTACATTGGCATCTCTGCAGAGAAAACTAAGCATTGGAGTTGAGCAAAGTTGGGTGTGGTGTGGCTCTGGGCTCCTCCAGGGTCCTCCTCCAGCCATCCTGCTTCCCCAGAGACTGCAGAGTTTTCAGATGTGGGGCCTGGTGTGTCCTTGAATTTTGGCTTCTTGGTTTGTATCTCCTAAGAGGTTTAGTTGTCAATTGCCAATAGGTTGGTGGGTGAGTGAGTTGGCTGGTGGGTTTGGCAGAGGATGTGTGAGGTGGGTGTGAATGTGTGCTTCAGGAGTTGGGGCTATAGGGAGGCTTCCCATGCCCCACTCGGAAGACACCAGAGTTCTCAGCAGGGTTCCTGAAGGTATTTGCTTTGGTGTCTCTGGAGAATATTTGTCGAGCAGTAGACTTGACACGACTGCAGGGATGCAGCTGTTGAGGCTTTGGCAGGTGGTTACTTGGCCCATCCAGTCTCCAGGGACACTCTAGAATTTTCAGTGATGGGGACAGATGTAACCGTGAATTTTAGCTACTTGGTTTGCCTCTCATCAGAGATTTAGTTGTGAATTGATACAGCATAACTGATGGGTGAGTCATCATGATGGTGGTTGGAGCAAGTGGATGAGGCTTCTGGGGCTGCCAGAAGTATAGCAATGTAGGAGTCTGCCCAGTCTGACTCCAAGAAAAAAACCAGAGCTCTCGGGCTGGGCACTAGGGTATCAGCAAGCAGTTTGGCATCGCTGCAGAGAATTTTGTGGCCTTCACTGTGGCTGCAAAATTGGGGTGTGTGTGCAGTTGCCAAGACTTCAGAAGGTGAGTACTCAGCCCACCTGCCTCCTGAGGATTTTTCAGCTCTGAACACCAATGTGTCCATGTATCTTAGCTGTTTGGCTTGCATCTCCTTGGAAGACAGTCAGGAATCAGAACAGAGCCAGTGGGTGAGTCAACATGGCAGCAGTTGTGGGAAGTGTGCATGCCTCTTAGGGCTTTGGGATGTAAGCGGTGGGAGAGGCTGCTCATTCGGACACCAAGAGGATAGCAGATTTTCATCCTGGGCACGGAGCATCTAAAGCTTTACAGCTTGGCATCTTTGTAGAGAACATTAGTGAAGCCATGGAGGTGAGCCCACAGTATGGCTGCAGTGGTATAGAGTGGGCGTGGATTCGAACTTTGGCAGGATAGCTACTTGGCCTGCCCACCTCAGAAGGATGCCCCAGAATTATCATCCACAGTATCTGGTGTGCCCATGTATTTTAGCTGCTTGGCTTGCATGTCCTCAAAGAGCTATTAGGAATTGGTAGCTATTAGAGAACTGGTGGGAAAATCGACATACCATCAGGTGTGGGAGGTGCTTGGATATAGGAACTATGAGGGTGCCCACCTTTGAGAAGACACCAGTATTCTCAGTGCTGGCACTGGGTACCAGACATTTGCAGTTTGGTGTCTCTACAGAGAATATTAGTGAAGTGGTGCAATAGAGCTGCAGTGGTGGGTGCAGCTACAGGGACTCTGGTCATGGGGTACTCAGCCTGCCTGCCTCCCAACGTCACCCAAAGTTTTCAGCCACCAGACCAATTTGTACATGAATTTGAGCTTCTTGGCTTGCCGCTTACTGGAGATTTGCTTGTTCATTGGTGAAGTATAGACAGTGGCTGAGTAAACATAGGTGAGGCTGTGTGTTGGAGAACCACTGGAGTCCCAAACGATATCAGGAAACAAGTTCTCTTCTACCTCCGATCCTGGCAGGGAATGGATGAAAATTCAGGCATCCAGCAGAGTTTTAAAAAGCTTTATTCTCACAGGTTCTGGTATACAATTCAGTAACAGGAAAACCGTGGACTTTACGTTCCTAGCTGGGCCCGGCCATGTGTAGGTTTAGAATCCTAGGCCAAGATGGCTGCTACCACATGCTAAGGCCCAACAGGGAAGAGAACGGAGAGTCAGAGAGCAGAGGGTGAAGGTGAAAAGGCAAAAGGGGTAAAGTCCAAAGGAAAGCAGGCTGTAGCTTTTATAACTTTTTAGTCAGACCCCTAACTGCATTCTGTTATCGACAGAACGCACTTAGTCCCACTGAAATGTTAATGTTGCCCAACCAAGGCTGCAAGTACTTGGTAGGTGGGGGAGGGCATGTAAGATGCAAAGGCATGCATCTGTACCCATAGATATTCTACAGCCAGGTATATATTTCACCAAGCCTTCACAGGATTCTCATCTTTACTTCATAGTTGTTTTGTATATTAGCCTTTAGACTTATTAGAAAGCCATGCTTGCTAGCTTGAAGGCAAACAGCATTTCTCTCTGGTCTAATTACTTAGAGATTCATCATGGCCAGGTAAATATACTGGTAAGATCTACCTAGTCCCACGATGATTGTGGTAGCTTATGAGAAAATATTTGTACCAGCTAACAGAATATATGGTAAGATATGCCCCCACATGTCAAACTGTTTCCGCTCCTTATCTGTAGATAAGGAGGTAACTCCAGACAAGATGCAGAGGTCTCTGGGCAACAGTGTACTGCAACACTGTGGAGATGGGCCTGGCTTCTTGGACTTGCAAAAGTATAGGACCTAGTCAGCCTTCCTACACCATTCCTAGGAGATACCATAGTTCTCACTCTGGGCACCTAATTACATAATATTATTCGCAGTTTGGACTTCCTGCAGAGAATATAGTCTCTGTGGGTAAAATTGAGCCCTTGGCATGGCTGTAGCTGTGGGGTGGGTACTGCTGCCAGGGTTTCAGCAGGGTGGGTATGCAGCCCAACCACATCCTGAGGATGGCCCAGAAGTTTCAGCCATGGTTGGTTACTGGTGTGAATTTTAGCTGAATTTTATGAATTTTAGCTGCTTGGATTGTATCACCTTGGAGATTTAGCCAGGAATTGGCAACGTAGGGTGAATCAACATAGTGGTATATGTGGGAGGTGAGTTGGCTGGCTGGTCTTGGGCATCTTTGGAGAGGGGGTGTGGGAGGCTGTCCACCCAACTCTTGAGAAGATACCAGATTAACAGAGCCTGTAATTGTTTTTAGTTTTGTCTCTACAGAAAATATTGATGAAGCAGTGGAGTTGAGCCTTTGACCTGGCTGCAATGTTGGGCTGTGCATGTAAATGCTGGGACTTTGATAGGGTAGGTACTCAGCCAACCTGACTCCTACCCACATCCTGAGGATGGCCCAGATGTTTCAGTCATGGTTGATTACTGGTGTGAATTTTAGCTGAATTTTATGAATTTTAGCTACTTGGCTTGTGTCTCCTTGGAGATTTAGCCAGGAATTGGTAGAGCAGGGAGAATCAACATGGCGGCAGGTGTGGGAGGTGAGTTGACTGGCAGGACTTGTGCATCTTTGGAGAATGGGTGTGGGAGGCTGTCCACCCAATTCCTGAGAAGATACAGATCACCAGAGTACCTGTAATTGTTTACAGTTTTGTCTCTATAGAAAATATTAATGAAACAGTGGAGTTGAGTCTTTGACCTGGCTGCAATGTTGGGCTGTGCATGCAAATGCTGGGACTTTGATAGGATAGGTTCTCAGCCAACCTGACTCCCAGTATGCCCAGGGATTTTAACCACTGATTTGTCCATGAATTTATAGTTTGGCTTACATTGCTTCTCAGATTTATCATCTATCATTAGAGTAGGACCTATAGGAGATTCAACATGGCAGTGGCTGTTGGAGATGGGGGGTGGCTGTGTGGCTTCCAAAAGTATGGGAAAATTGAGAGGCTACTCACCCAGACTCCAAAAACACACCGGCACTAGGATAATCATGCTGGAATTCTTTATAGTTTGGGGACTCTGAAGAGAATGTAAGCAAAGTGGTGGAGGTGAGCCCATGGCTTGGCTGCAGTGGTTGAGAGTATGTGTGACTTCCAGGTCTTCAGCAGAGCATGTACTCAGCCCGTTTGTCTCCTGAGGATGCCACAGAGTTTTCAGGAATGGGGTTGGGCTTGTCCATGAATTTCAGTGCTTGCCTTGCCTTTTAATCAAATTGATAGAACACAGGTGGTAGGTGAGTGAACATAGCAGTGGTTATTTTGGGGTCTGGTGAGCATGGCTGCTGGAGTTTTAAGGAAGTCCTGACTGCCCACCCTTATTCTGAATTGACACCAGAGTTCTCAGTCTGGGCATCAGTGTCCCTAAAATTATTAGCAGGTTGACATCACTAGAGACAGACATGGGGCAGAGCTGCTACTGGCTCTCACTGTGCCCAGCCACTCATGAGGTGCCCAGGAGGGGTGGCAGGTTCTAGCCCTGGCCCGCCACCCCAGCAGAGCTTCACAACAATCCAGACAACGCCCCACTCCATGAGGACCTCCATTTTCCACATCCGGACTTCCCCCTCATCAGAACACCACCCAGCAGACCAGTCTATTACAGCCCAGCTCACGCCCCTGCTTGGTTCATCAATAAATGCTGGATTTTGAGATGACTACAAGAGTATGCTACCCACACGGCAGAGCCTGGCAAGCTACCTGTGTCGTATTTGATATGCCAGATACCAGTAACAATTATAGACCTCATTCCCATGACCTGATGGAATGGTTTGAGGCTCTTTATGTTCCTGGAGCAAGCAGGTGCCCTTGGGCTCTACTTGCATGAGACAGGTCAGATGGAGATGTTACTGGTGCCCGCTCGAGCAAATCAACGATGAACGGGAAGACAGTGATACAGTGACAGTGACATCACTGTGGAGAATATTAGCTGAGAGGTAGAAGTTAACCTTCAGTTGGACTGCATTACTCTACTATAGTGCAATTGCAGGGGTTTTGGCAAGATAGATAATTGTCCCTCCCATCTTTTGAGGATGCCCCAGTGTTTCAACCATGGGGACCAATGTGTCCATGAATTTTTTGCTCTTTACTAACCTCTTCTTGGTTATTTAGTTGGGAATTGGTAGAGCAGAGCTGGTAGGTGAGTCTACATGGCGATACCTTTGCGACATAGGCATGGCTTCTGAGGCTTCCAGAAGTATGGAAATGTGAATGAGGCTTCCCACCCCATCACAAGAATAGACCAGAGCTCTCAGTTTGGGCACTGGAGTTTAGGAAATATTTCACACTTTGGCTCTCTGCAGAGAATACTTGTGAAATAGTGGATTTGAACCCTTGGATGGCTGCAGCAAAGGGGTGTGGTAAAGCTTCAAGTGCTTTGGCAGTAGCCATCTCACTAGCCTCCTGAGGATGCTCCAGAGCTTCAGCCATGGAAATGGGTGTATCCATGAATTGAACTACTTGGCTTGCATGTAGTAATGCTAAATCAGGGATCAGTGGAGCAGTGCGGGTGAGTGATTGAACATGGTGGCTGATGTGAGAAGTGGATGTGGAAGCCAGAGATTACAGATGGATGGGGATGGGGTTTGGGGGGAGAAGTTGAGAACACACCAGATTTCTCATCCTATGCACAAGAGTATCTGCATTTATTCAAAGTTCATGCAGATAACATTAGTGACGTGATGAAGTTGAGCCCTCAAAATAGCTATAGTGGTGGGGTGTGTCGCTGCTAGGGTTTTGGCAGTGTGTCCATGAAGAACTGTTTGGTTTGCGTCTCCTGGGAACCTTAGTCATGAATCAGTAGAGCAGGGCAGGTGGGTGAGTCAACATGGTGATGGCTATGTGAGTTAGTCATGCTGCTGGGGCTACCATGGGAAGGTAGAGGGAGACTGCCCACCCTCGAGCCTGGAGAAAACACCAGTGGTCTCATCCTGGATACTAGGCTATCCACAATTATTCTCAGTTTGGGATCTCTACAGATAATGTTATACTAGTCTGATGAGTTGAGCCCAGGACATGACTGCAGTGGGTTGGGGTGTGATTGTGACTGTTGTGGCTTCCACAATGTGGTACTCAACCAGACCACAGCACTTGGCTTGCATATCCTTGGAGTTGTAGTTGGGAATTGGCAGAGCAGGATGTTAGTGAATCAACCTGGTTAGAGCTATGGGAATTGGGTGTGACTTCTGGGACTTCCAGACACATGGGATGGGTGACTGCCTATCCCAACTTTAAGTAGATATTAGTGTTCTCAGCCTAGGCACCTAAATGCCTAAAATTATTTGTGATTTGGAAGTCACTACAGAGAATATTAGTGAAGCAGTGGAACTGAGCCCTCACTGTGGCTGTAATATTAGGCTGTGGGTGCAGCTGCTGGGATTTCAGCAGGCAGGTACTCGGCCCTCCCAACTCCAGAGAATGCCTCAGAATATTTAGCTGCACAGCCTCATGAGTCCATGAATTTTAGCTGCTTGGCTTGCATCTCCTTCATATATAGGCAGAAATCAGTAGATCCGGGCTGGTGAGGAAGCCTACATGCCAGTGCTCTAGAGATGGGTGCGGATATCAGATTTCCAAGTGCAGGGTGTAGGGAGGTTTTTTACCCCAATTTGGAGAAGATACTGGAGATCTCATCCTGAGCACTGGACTACCTGGGATTATTAGCAGTTTGTAGTTCCTGCAAAGAACAGTGAAGTGGTGGGTAGGTGTGGGTATAGTGGTATGGGTTTGGGTGCAATTGCTGGGACATCTAGAGCAGGGCGTATACTTGACATGCCCACCCTCCAAATCTGCCGCTGCCTATTCAGCCTCGGGAGAGTGTTCATGAATTTTAGTCACATGAATAGCCTCTTACCAGAGATTTATTTATGAATTGTTTGAGCATGGCCAGTGGGTAAGCAACATAGCAACAGCTGTGGGAGGTAGGTGTGGCTGCCAGGTCTTCCAGCAATATGGGTAATGAGGGTACCTTGGCCCTCCCAAACTCTGAGAAGACATTCGTGTTTTCAACCTAAGAATCAGGGCGCCTAAAATTATTCATTTTGTCATCTCTACAGAGAATATTAGTGAAGTGGTGGATTTGAGTCTTTAGCCCAGCTGAGGCAGAAGGCTGTAGGTGATACAGGAGGGGCCTTGGCAGTGTGAGTTCTAGACTTGCCCATCTCCCTAGGATGCACCCATATTTTAGCCATGGGGACCAATTTGTACATACATTTTTAGCTTATTGGCTTGCATCTCCTTAGATATTTAATGGGGACTTGGTAGAAAAGAGCTGTGGGTGAGTCAACATGGGGCAGCTGTGGTAGGTGCATGTTGTGGGGCTTCAGGAAGTGTGGGGTATGGCGGGAGGATGTCTACCCCAACCGAGAACACACTAGAGGGCTATAGGGTGCCTGAAATGATTTCCAGAATATAATTTCTTCAGAAAACATTAGTGAAAGGGTGAATTGAGCCTATGATGTGGTTACATTAGTGTAGTGTGGGTGTCGCTGCTGGAACTTTGGCAGGGTGGGGAGGTGGCCAACCTGGCCAACTTGGCCAATCTGCCTCCCAAAGACTCCCCATAATTTTCGGCTGCTGAAACCAATGTTTTCATGAATTTCATTGCTTAGATTGTCACTTTTCACAGATTTAGCCATGAATTAGTAGAACATGGATGTCCAGTGGTTGAGTCAACAGGGTCGAAGATGTGGGAGGTGGGTGTGGTCTCTGAAGTACAGAGGTGTTGGGTGAAGCTTCCCACCCCAACTCCTGGAACACACTAGAGTTCTCAAACTTGGCATTGAGGTACGTGAAATTATTTTTATTTGGCATTTCTGCAGAGAATATTAGTGAAGCATTGTTGTTGAGACCTTGGTATGGTTTCAGAAAGGTTGTGTGTAGGTATGACTGCAGGGCTTCTACAGGGAGGATACAGAGAAATCCAGCTTCCCTAGGGACCCCAGAGTTTTGAGCCATGGAGACTGGTGTGTCTATGAATTTTAGCTTCTTGGCTTGCATCTCTTTGGAGATTTAGTTGTGAATGGGTAAACCATGACCATTAGGTAAGTCAACATTGTTGTGACTGTAGGAGATGGGTTTGACTGCTTCAATTTCTGGAAATACAGGAGCATGTGTGGAGCTGCCCACCTCGACTCTGAGAAGTCAGCAGAATTCTCAATCTGGAGTCTGACTACCTGAAATTGTTCACCATTTAGTGTCTCTGCAGAGAACATTACAGAGGGGTGGGGTGTGGTTTCGGCTGCTGGGACATTGCAGGAAAGGTACTAATTCCAATCTTGTACTGAGGACATGCCAGAGTTTTCAGCTGTGAGGACCAGTGTCTCTATAAATTTTAGCTGCTTGGCTTGCATTTCCTCAGAGCTTAGTCATGAATAGGTAGAACAGGGCTAGTGGATGAATCAACATGTGGCAGCGGTGAGAGGTGGATTTTGCTCCTGGGACTTCCAGAAGTACTCGGTGGGGATACGCCCACCATGACTCAGAGTAGAATTCTCAGCCTGTGCACCTAGGTCCCTGAAACTATTTACAATTTGAAGTCTCTGCAGAAAATGTTTGTGAATGGTGGAGCTGAGCCCTCACTGTGGCTGCAGCACTGGGCTGTGGGTGAAACTGCAAGGGGGGAGGGACTCAGCCTGACCACTCCCAAAAAATTCCACAGTTTTCATAGACACTTGTGTCTCTGAATTTCCGTTGTCTGGCTTATGTCTCCTCAAAAATTTAGTAGAGAGTCAGTAAAGCAGTAATCCAATGGGTGAGTTTTCATGTTGGAATTGTGGAAGGTAGACTTAGCTGCTGCGGCTTCCACAGTTTTCATACTGGGCACTGGGTGCCTAAAATCATTAGCAGTTTGGTATCTCTGCAAAGATATTAGTTGTTAGGGCTTATAAATAAAAAAAAAGAGGAGGTGGAATTATTGCATACCCTTGCGGGGATAGGGGGGTCCAAGGCCCCAGGCTTAAGGCATGGCCTGAGGATCCCAAGGCCCTAACGGTACTTGGGGGCTAGAGGGTAACCATGCAGCAGATGCCAAGGCCTAGTAGGGTCTCCGGCAGTACTCACAGTCCGTTGGGGCCTCTGGCCTGTGTCCGAGGCCAACTCCATTACCCCTGACCCATGGATGGAAGAAAGAACAAGGCCAGAGGTTCCAGAAGGTTACTTTTAGTACTTCTTCTGTTACTTGTTACTTTTTGCTTCACCTTGCTGCTTGCTGCAGGAAATTTTCTCCAGGGACACTCTGGCTGTCTCCCCGCAGGTTCTCTGGCAGGCTATTCTCCTAAGGGCATCTGTCAGGGTTTTTCTCTTCTGGAGGTCTTTATTCAAGAATTACCTTTCATGTTCGCCTCCCAAGACCTCTCTTTGCAGGACCCCTTTTCTTAGGTCCTTTCTTTTCAGGGCTTTTCTCTTCAGGGGATCTTTTTTTCTTTGTTTCTCTGTTTATCTATGTCTCTAACTCTATTTCCCTGTTTCATGTTTTGGCCTATTGCCTCTGTTTCTCTGTTACTCTGTGTCCCTAATCTATTTACTTGTTTCTCTGCTGTTTCATCCTGTTACCCTGCTGCCCTGTAGCCCTGTAGTCTTGGTGCTAGCCTCGGGCTCAGGCATCAGGCCTTATGGCTCTGGTGCTGGCCCTTTGGCCTATGCACAAGGAGCAACTTCTCCCTCCCTGGTGCTGGATATCTGGCCCAGGCATCAGGGCCCCATAGCCCAGGTGCTGGCCTTATCTCCCAGGTATCAGGTGCTGCAGTTCTCTCCATCAGGAAGCCTCTCCATCTGGGGCCCCTATTTATGGTCTCTGTCCAGCTTCTGATTGCTGGCCCCAACTATATAACAGTTTCCCAGCTGTAGAGTATTGGCTATTTAAGTAGCGATTCCCAGCAATTAGTGAAGTAGTTGAGCTCTTGACCTGGCCTCAACAGGGTGGGAAGACATGATGACTGGGGCTTTCACAGAGTGAATGAGGCCAGCCTGCCCACTGAGGATACCCCCAGAGTTTTCAGTTGTGAGTGCTGATGTGCATATGAAGTTTAGCTGCTTGGATTGCTTCTCCTTGAGTCTTGAATCTTTAAAGGAGGGTCAGAGGGTGAGTCACCATAGGAACAGCTATTGGAAATGGGTATAGTTTTGGGAATTATGGGGTTTGGGGGAGAGGATGCCCACTGTATCTGAGAACACACCAAAGTTCTTAGTTGAGCATCAGGGTACCCGAAATGATTTTCAGTATGGAATCTCTGCAGAGTGGATTTAGTAAAGTGATGGGGTTGAGCCTATTGCCTGGTTTCAGTAGTAGAGTGGGTTTTGTGGCTTTAGTGGCACATATTAACTCCATCCTCCTCCCCAGAAGGCTCCAGAATTTTCAGTCATTAAGACAGATTTACCCAAGAATTTCAGGTGCTTTTTTTGCCTCTTATTGCAGATTTAGTTGTGAATCAGTAGAGCGTGGCCAGTGATCAGTCAATATTTTGGTGGCTGTAGGAGGTGGACATGGTCTGAGGGGTTTCCTGAAGTAGGGGGTGGAGTCAGGGAGACTGCATACCTGACACCCAGTACACACCAGGGTTCTCAACTTGAGCACAGGGATACCTGAAACTATTCTTACTTTGGCATTTCTGCAGAAAATAGTAGTGATGCATTGGAGTTGAGCCCTCAGGGTGGCTGCAGCTTTGTGTGTAAGCAGTTATCTGGGGTTTTTACTAGGGTAGATACTTGGTAAATCAACCTCCAAGGATGCAACAGAGATTTCAGCAATGGGGACTTTGTGTCCATAAATTTTAACTGCATTGCTTGCATTTCTTCAAAAGTTTAATTGGGAATCTGTAGAGCATGACCAGTGAGTGACATGACCAGTGAGTCAACATGGCAGTATCTGTGAGAGTAAAGGGTGGTTGCCTGGGCTTCTGGACCTATGTGGGGTTGGGAGAGGCTGCCTGCCTGCGTTTGAAAAGACACAAGTTTCAAGCCTAAGCACTGAGTACCTGAAATTATTTGCCCTTTCGCGTATCTGCAGAGAATATTAGTGAAACATGGAGTTGAGTTCTCCTCTTGACTGTCACGGTGGATTGTAGTTATGACTGCCAGGGCTTCAGCAGGGTGAGTACTTGCCTGACTACCTCTTTAAAACAGCTCAAAATTTTCAGCCTCAGAGACCCATGTGGCCTTTAATTATAATTTTGGCTTTCATTTTCTTGGAAATTTAGCCAGAAACTGGTGTGTGAGTAAATATGGCAGCAGTTGTGGGAGATAGCCATGACTAATAGAGCTTCCAGATGTATGGTGGGGGTGGAGGGCATGAATTTTAACTGCCTTGCATGCATTACTTTGGTGACTTGGTTGTGAATCAGTAGAGACAGGCATGTAGATCAGTCAATATGGCAGAGACTCTAGGAGGGGGCCTGGTTGCCTGGGCTTCCTGGAAGTCCAGTAGGGGATGCGTGAAAAAAAATTTTTTGTTGTTGTTAAAGTGGAATGGTTAGTGAAAGGGGATATCCTTATGACATCCTTATGCTATCCTTATGATATCTTTTACAAGTTTTATGGATCTTACAACCATTATCTTTGGGGAGGATTCTCCTACAGGTGTTTTAACTGCATAATTCCCAATAAACAATGGTTAATCCTTTTTGTGAATCTTTCTACTGAATGATGTCAGTAGGCAGTGTAGGTCTATGTAGGACTTTAAGTCAAATGATTCCCACCTTCAGAGCAGGATCTTTAGGTAATGGTAATAAGATATCTGCTCCATGCCATTTTTCATCAAGAGGGCACAACAGTATGACATTTTCCCAATGGGACTAGGATCTAGTTTCTAAGCAGCCAGATGCAGCAGAGCCTTGGAGTTCTAGTTCTGTTGTTTTCTTACCTTTGCTTATGCCCTCTTTGCTTGCTAAAGAATGCTTTATTGTAAGGTGATTTTGATAAAAATCATTTAAGATAACCATCCTTTGACATATTTCCTATATGGAGTATAGATACACACATTAAAAGACAAATATAGCTCTACAATTAAGTGTTCCCTTCCATATCTTCCCTTTGTGTAAGATTCAGTTGAGAATGTAATTATTAAGAAAATAGCAGAAAGCAAATTCAAACAAATTCTAAGTTTAGCTTGAAAAATTGAAAAGGTTCTTAAGTTCTGTCTGATGCATAAAGGTGTAGAAGCAAAGGAATTATGTTCCAAAGCCAAGAAAGAGGGTGTACAAAAGCAGCTGATCCACTTGACATAGTTCATAGCCTTTTGCAAAGGAATAAAAGCCTGTTGAGCGGGAACCAAAAGATCTCATTATAGGATGAAGCCAAGCCATATTAAAGCTTTTGCACTAGTAACTATGTCTAAAAACAGCCTGCTGTTTTATATTGAACCAATACATTTCTTAACTTGGTGGGTTGCAGTGTAAAGATGTATAGAGCCTGTCTGCTGGATGCTATGCCAATTACAGACGTGGCAGAGTGGTGTCAAACACCTACAAATAGTTAGGATCTCCAGTAATCTTAGAGTGAAACAAAGAAGTTTTTACAATATCATCTTAAAATTTAGAAAGAAAAGTTCATCATTTATGTTTCTAACTTAAAATTTGGAGATCACCTTTACTACATAATTTAATGTGGCCGTCATATGATACCTCAATCAGAATGCAGTTCTTTGAAGCACACAAATAGTCCCTGAGAGATAAGGAGCACCTCTTTTTTAAAAAGTAACACCTTCAGATGACAAGACATCTATAATCAGCTCTGCAGGAAATCTATTTTCTTGGTGTTGAGGTGAAGAAGGAGAGCATTACCCAAGACTACATATTATGTTCAATGTTAGATCATCAGAAAGAATGATTGGTCATATTTATCCAATTACACTGTTGGTAAACTGTTATGTCAGCTTAACTAATACATATTCTGGTAAAAGTACATTAAATTGCAATTCACAAGCAATTTGGCTGCTGAGAACATTATTGTCTTTATCTAATTATTCACAAATTAATGAATAAAATTACATTCAAATCACTGAAGAAACCGAAGCAATGGCAAGAGAACTACAGATTAGTTAAAACAAAGATATGCAATGCATAACGGAACTAAAGCATTTCTTTTATTCAAACTCAGTGCTTAAAAAAGAACAAATCCATCATCTTGAAATTTGACTTGTAGCTTGACATTAAAAATAATATGAGTAGAATTTTCAGTGGGGTAAGCACAAAAACTAGTTCAAGTTGTGTCACTCTCAATTACTGTACTCAGGTGGTGTGCCCATTAAAATTCCCACTTGTGGGTTCTGCTCACTATGCAAATGGGGTCATTACCTAGAGAATTTAATTGGTTATGACACTGGGAGCAGGACGTTTCCTTTCAAAATAAATCTACTTACACATATTTTCACTAGATACTTGATTGTTATATATACCTTGTGTTGTTTTGTTCTATAAATATTTACTAAAATTAACTTTTACTTCTGCTTACATGTTACTTATAAAAATAAAAATTGGTTCAAAATTTTTTCATATTATTGTGTCAATGAAGCGAGTGAGGATGAATCCTTCATAAATCAGATCGCTTAACAAAAGATTATTAAATAAATCTTTGTATCCATTATGCCAGCAAGCATCACATATGGGGTACACCTCCAGAAAGGTTATCAAGAATTTAGTCGTTCACATTTTTATATTTCAAGATGGTTATAATCAATTCATTTGAAAGATTTTTTCCATTCTTCTCCTTTATGCCACTTTGTAAGAAAGCGATAGTAAAAGGCAACCTGCCCTATATATCATATTTATGTAAATAAAAGTATATATACATATATATTTCTGGATCCATGTATATAACACTTATAAACCTCCTTATTCAATGATAAAATCAAGTGAGGAGGTTATAAAAATATATTCTAAAGGCATTTCCACCAAGAGCCCAAGACAACTGCATTTAAAGAGAACAAATAAATCAGTATGAAAAACTGCAACTTTCCATACACCTGCCATACATTTTCATTTATAGTGGTGTTGTCAGGTAGAGAAAAGCTGAGTTTATAGGTACCTATCACGAATATTGATAATGCCCTGGATATACAGCAAACACTGACATTACAGTGTAGATGCAATATTAAACTGGGCACCCAGGAATGTAGTTCCTAGACATTGTCTTGATCTGCAATTGGTGGGAACTTGAAGTAGAAACAGGATTATTGTAAGTGCTAAAGATAAAATCTCAGGGAAGCACTCATGATTTCTTGAAATAGAGGTAATATACCTCATAATGTTTATTATTATACTGAGTTGACCAACAAACCAGATTTTATTGCCAAGGTAACTAAACCTGAAGCATATGTTTTCCTTTAATGTGGAAAAGAATATTTTAAAATAAAAATAATAAGTACAAAGGAGACAGAATATTACAAATCTGTAACTGGACCATTGGGCAGGATTTTCAACGTTTGTAACTCTGGGAAATTTCCCATAGAATATCAAATATGGATCCAAGTTTCTGACATTCATTTTTCTATGATATTTCTAATTGTGCCCAGAGGATAAGAAGGAGTTGGTGCATCTAATAAATATAATAATTTACATGCACGAAACTCCCTTTGAAGTTAATAGGACCTATGGAACGGGGAGTTATGTGCACTGAAGACCGAGTTCAGTGTGATTCTAGTTCTTTTTCTTTTCATGCAGTCGTAGAGCCAATACATTTGGATTTTTTTTTACTGCTTATCTTTTCTTTGTATGTTATGTTTAAGTTGGAGTTGAGTGAAGTGCTCCATGTGTAGAGGAGAGATAGCCAAAAAAATAGAGGATGTGATGATTGGCAAGCATTTACTCAGGGACCAGCTTTATAAGATCATGTGCAAAAGTGATAGGGCCTGACATTTGTGGAGTTTGTTTAACTGTTCAAGTGGAAACTACATCCATATTCTCATTTGATCTTCACAACTTTTGGATTCATTGACGGTCCATATATATATATATATATATATATATATATATATATATATATATATATATATATATCAATGCATATGTATAAATATGTTTTTTCTTCCATTTTACAGATGAAAAATCTGGACAGGTTGTTTAAATCCAATTCTTTAAAAACTCCTGATGATGTAAACCTAATATCTATTCCTAGATATTTTTACCAAATTGGCATTTGTTTTGAAACTTTATATGCATCTTATATAGATGTGATCAATGATCAAATTGCAGCTGGAATAAGTTCAAGGGGATCTAAAATCTTGCCTGTCCTCGTTTCTGTCTACCGTCTTCTCTACCGTGATGTCTATCATGACCTGGAACCTAAGGGAGACTAAAAACCATAGTCACTGTGCTCTACTTATATCTTGCTTTGATCCAAAATCTACTAAGCTGAAACGTTTTGCTGTTTGATGTCCACTTATTACTGTGATGTGTTTTTTTCCCAGATGGATGAGGAATCAAGAGTTAGATGTATTTTTCAAGATTGTTTGCAAGTCTTTTTCCATGTGTCCCTCCAGATTTACTTTCTCTTTATGACTGCTTTGTCTAGCCTCCCTTGCTTTCTGGTTTCCAGATGGCTCAGCTTTTGCCAAGAATCATGGGAATCAGAAGAGAGAAAAGAGAAGTCAAAGTATAAATTGGCATGTCAGTACCTAACGCCCTTTCTAGCAGGCAGTGATTTTTAACAACCTCATTCCTTCATATTAGATGCTCCTTTGCAAAGACCTGAGATTCATAGCTACAGCTTGCTGCTCTTGTCTCTTTCAGCAAGGGGAAGAAAAGTTCCCCACTGTTGTTAGTTCCTGACACTTCAGACTCCTTTTTGGTTACTTTATGATTGAGTATTCCTCTGTAAATACTCCCTTTTTAAAAAAATTCTCTTCAGTTAAATGCTTTGAATGAACTGTTTCCCGCCAGTTCTTTGACTAAGGAGATAATGAGAAAAAAAATTGTAGGCATTTGCTGGCTGAGACCAATCTTCTTATCCTGTATTTCTAAGATTTATCACAATAAAGTAAATCCTGGTTATATCTTGGATATTTCTTGTGTTTTTTAACATTGTAGTCAAATCTAAAAGTATAGGCATTCCAGAAATTTACTAAACATAGTCACTTCAATGATTGCATAACCCAAGCTAACATTTGATACTACAAGAAAAATGGGAATAAGAGTAGGAAAGAGAGTATCATTACTAGGAGTGCTCAAAGTTTGTAACTGAATTTGTAAAGCTTTAGGATACCTATTGGCAATAAAATTTTCTCCTTTTCTCTACAACCTGAAATAACTCAGTATCATTACCAGTATAAACAGACACACAATAGAAATTTTAGCCTGGAAATTAATCCTACCAGAAATATACTATTTAGAGACTCTAGGTGATTGTAACCAATGGTAATAAAATAACTTAATATGACATCTATTTGCCTTAAGAGCTAAATATTTCCAGGCCAATATATCCAAGTTTCTACATACAAACTGAAAACTGGCATTTTAACTGATACTTCAAATATTTATCCAGTTAGCCAAGGAGAATTTACTGCTCACCTGTTTCTGCCAGACCCTGTACTGGCAGTAGTAATATAAAGATATCTATTTTTTTAATGCCACATCCAACTGTGCTCAGGGCTTACTCCTGGTTCTGCACTCTTGGATCACTCCTGGCTGACTTGGGGGACCATATAGGGTTCTGGGGATTGAATCCTGGTTGGCCACATGCAAGGCAAACTCCCTACTCACTGTACTATCTGTCCAGTCCCTAGAAAGTTATTTATTGATGAATAATTAAGAGAACATAGAAAAAATGTACATTAATTTAATCACTGTCTTCCCGTTCATCATCGATTTGCTCGAGCGGGCACCAGTAACATCTCCATATGACCTGTCTCATGCAAGTAGAGACCAAGGGCACCTATTGCTCCAGGAACATAAAGGGCCTCAAACCATTCCATCAGGTCATGGGAATGAGGTCTATAATTGTTACTGGTATCTGGCATATCAAATACGACACGGGTAGCTTGCCAGGCTCTGCCGTGCGGGTAGCATAATCTTGTAGTCATCTCAAAATCCAGCATTTCTTGATGAACCCCATGGCCGCAAGCTGCGATGAGCCGGGCTGTGATAGGCTGGCCTGCTGGGTGGAGTTCTGACAAGGGGTAAGTCTGGATGTGGAAAATGGAGGTCCTCATGGAGTGGAGGGTCGTCTGGCTTGTTGTGAGGCTCTGGTGGGGTGGCAGGCCAGGGCTAGACCCTGCCACCCCTCCTGGGCACCTCATGAGCGGCTGGGCACAGTGAGAGCCATTAGCAGCTCTGCCCCATGTCTGTCATTAATTTAATATATTAAAATTTTATTATAGAGACTAGTCTAATTGCTAGTCTAAAGAAAAAGCAAGGATAAAGAACTTCATGGAACAAAGAGAGGAGATCGAGACACACTAAGAGAGATGAAAGCTTTCCCAGAAGAGGTATCATCAAACTGGGAGGTGGGGAAAAGTTGAATATTTATTGGTGCATTCTGAGATTGCTATTATTTTGAAAAAGATAAAGTAGGAGGTGATAGAGGAAGCAGACTGGGTCCAACAAGTCATATTTCGATTGCTTTGTTGAAGCTTCTACTCTGTCCTATAAACAAGGAAATGGCATGGACAAAATTGTATTCTGACATAATTTATTGATATGTAAAAGAAGTAAAAATTTCATTTTTATGAAATTTTTTATTTCATAAAATATTCTCTCATATTTTAGGAAATATGAGAGACAATTAAGAAGAAATTTAAGTGAGTGAGTAAAATGTTGTATGTTCATTTATACATGGACACTATCATGCTGAGTGAAATTAGTCAGAAGGAAAAGGACAGATATAGAATGACTGCATTCATTAATACGACATAAATAGATACCAGAGTTTTATTAAATGTGGGAAATGGCAGATTAAAACTCACCATTGAATATACACAAAGAGACTTAAGTGATAAACTCAAATACCTGCAGGGCTAGCCACAATGTGTAAAATAAGAGGGAGAGAGATGCAGAGACAGAGAGAGTCAGAGAGAGAAAGAGAGGAAACTGGGGTACCTGCTATTAAGGCGGCCTGGGGGTGGGCGGGAGGGGGTGGGGTACATTGGTGGTGGAAATGGGGCACTGGTGGAGGGATGGGTGCTGGTATACTGTATTACCAAGAACCAATTATGAACACCTTTGTAATTGTATGTTTCACTGTGGTATAATAAAAAAATTAAAAAAAAAAAAAAAAAAATAAAGTTGGTTTTGAGTCAAAAAAAAAAAGATGGTAAAGCTTAAACTTTAATGCACTGGCAGTATGAACAAAGAGAATTGAATCAAAATGTTTCTGAAAGAGTGTGGAAAGGCTATTTTAGTTGAATGGACTGGTCAAATGTGACCAGTATTTGCCAACAAAGCCAACTGTATATATGTCAGTAAAGGAAAACTTCATGGAAGTTCTCAAGGAAACATTCTTTTCAGGTTGGTCACAAATAAATATTTTTCACTAAGTGAGTAAAAGGATCTGAAATTGTTTGTCAACAGATTCACCATTAGGAAACAGCAGAATTTCATTCAAGGTTCGCAAAGGGGAAATGGTTAAATACATGGTATTCAGGTGGGTGAACTTGTGAACACAGTGCCAAAGTAAATTTTTCTGGGCCAGATAGAATTCAGTAGGTAAGATACTTGATTTGCATGTGCTTGGTCTAGATTTGATCCTTGGCACTGTTTAAGGTTCCCTGAACACAGATTCGAGCAAACCCTGAACATAGCCATGTGTGGTATAAAAACCAAAACAGATCAAAACAAAAAAACAAGTAAATTTTCTAACACTATCTTAATGTATGTAATCCTGGGTTGTAGCCCTGGACTGCCACCCCACCAGAGCCTCGCAAAAAGCCAGAGGAACCACCATACCATGAGGGCCTCCATTTTCCACATCTGGAATCCCCACTCATCAGAGCTCCAATCAGCAGAAGAGCTGATCACAAGCCCAGCTTGTCAGAAACCCACCTTACAGGAGTCTTTTTTCAAGCCCAGCCCAGGTATGCCTTATCCAGAGATTCACATACATGAGGCAGAGATGCTACCAGCTCTCCCTATGCTCAGCTGATCACAAGGTGCCAGAAGGAAGGCAGTTTGTAACCCTGGCCCACCACCCCAGCAATGCCTCACAAGAAGCCAGAAGAACCCCCCACACCATGAGGACTGCCATTTTCCACATCCAAACTCCCCACTCATCAGAGCTCCACCCAGCAGAAGAACTGATCACAAGCCCGGCTTGCATGGTCACAAAGCAGCTGCACGGTTCCTCAATAAATGCACAAGATTAGAGGTGACTACAAGAGTATCCCAACCACATGGCAGAGCCTGGCAAGCTACCCATGTTGTTTTTGATATGCCAAATCCAGTAACAATTATAGGCCTCGTTCCCATGACCTGATGGAATGGTTTGAGGCTCTTTATGTTCCTGGAGTGAGCAGATGCCTTGGGGTACACTAGCGTGTGATAGGACATATTGAAATGTTACTGGTGCCCACTAAGAGCAAATCAATGATTAAAGGAAGACAAGTGAAGTGATACAAGTGATGTAATCCCTGGAGGTAGTGAAAGAGAACAACTAGAGCAAAGATATAGAGAAAAGGAAAATGTAGAGTGTCAAAAATAAAAGAGGAATTAATCACATATTTGTTAATTTAATAACTGGGCAAGTTAATATATGCAAATATTATAGCATAAGTAATTCAATTTGCAAAATCATATATATATGATATAATGTCATAAACACCTACATATATGTACATATATATGATATATATATGATATATATATATGATATATATCATATATATGATATATATCATATATATATCACAGTGATATATATATGATATATATATATATCACAGTGATACATATATATATCACTGTATCACTGTCTTCCTGTTCATCTATTTGCTCTAGCGGGCACCAGTAACATCTCCATAGTTCCTGTTGCAAGCAAGTGTAGCTCAAGGGCATCTGCTTGCTCCAGGGCCAGGAAGAGCTTCAAACCATATTTAAGGTCATGGAATTGAGTTCCATAATTGTTACTAGTTTTTGGCATAACAAATAAAACACGGGTAACTGCCAGGCTTTGCCGTGTAGGTGGTATACTATCAGTAGAAAGCTCTCATCTTGACCATTTACTGATGAAACTAATAGGGGAAGATCAGGTTCAAGCTTGAATGGTACTTTGAGGAACTATGGAGTCTGACTGTTGAGAATGACACACACACACACACACACACACACATATATATATATATATATACATATATATCTATAAATCTGTACAGTTATACTAGATGACATAATAATTAAAATAAATGCTCCCACTGAGTTATAACTATAATGTTTTGGTCATTTTAAGTTCAATTGATAGATCACCAACTATTTATTGGTTACTATTATGTTAAAGTTATTATTATTTAATTTGCATATTTATTTCATGAAGTCTTAGGTAGTTACATTAAACTCAGAAGCTCTAAAGTTAGTAAAACTTCCACAGTTACATTCTTACCAGTCTTTGTCTTTTTTACAGTCAGTCTTAATTTTCTAACTAGTCGTGTTCCAAGTTTAATATTAGTCTGGGAAGGTGCTTATTGGACCCAAGAAGTATCAAGTTTGCGTAAGTTCTTTACATCAGACATTGTTTCCCTTGGCACTAATAAAAAAATTCAAATTTATCACAGAAAAGTATTATGAAATTAAATTCTGCTTTATTTAAAACTTAATTGCGGGGTCCGGAGCCATAGCACAGCAAGTAGGGCATTTGCCTTGTATGCAGCCGCCCGGGTTCGATCCCGGCATCCCATATGGTCCCCGAGGCACAGCCAGGAGTAGTTCCTGAGCGAAGAGCCAGGAGTAACCCCTTAGCATCTCCGGGTGTGACCCAAAAAGCAAAAAAAAATTAATAAATTAAAAAAAAACTTAATTGCCTTAGAGGGGATAGCACACAAGGGGCTTATTGGTAGAGGACCTATCTTTTCAGGTCTGAGGAGGTGAGTTTGCTCCTCAGCCCAGACACACATGACTAATATGATCCCAACTGTACTGTCATTTGAGATTCTGAGCACTCTAAATTGGGAAATAATCTGCCACACCACACTGTTTGTAAAAAGCATGACTACAGTGCACTACAACTGAGCACTACAGGCTCTGCCATGTCTGAATATCTTACTGAGCACTACAACCAAGTATGTGTGATTCTTGGTCATCACAACATCAAAACATCACAACATAACAATAACAGCAAAGGGACAGAAAAGGGGAAAACCGGTATGTCTGAATGTATCACTTGTATCACTTGTCTTCCCATTGTTCATCAATTTGCGAGTGGGTACCAGTTACATCTCTATATGTCCTGTCATGTGCTAGTGTAGCCCAAGGGCATCTGCTCACTTCAGGAACACAAAGAGCCTCAAACCATTTGTTCAGGTCATGGGAATGAAGTCTAGAATTGTTACTGTTTTGGGGGTCAGAGTGATAGTCTAGTGGGTAGGGCATGCGGCTGACTCGGGTTCGATCCCCAGCATCCCATATAGTCAGCCCCCACGCAGTGCCAGGGAGTAATTCCTGAGCGAAAAGCCAAGAGTAATCCCTGAGCATTGCTGGGTGTGACCCAAAAAAGCAAAAAAAAAAAAGTTACTGGTTTTTGGCATATCAAATATGACACAGGTAGCTTGCCAGGCTCTGCCATGTCTGAATGTAAATATTAAAATTCATATTGCAAATACTAATGCAATTTCAAAAAAGTTTAGGGGGGCCATAGCGATAGCACAGAGGGTAGGCCAACCCGGGTTAGATCCCTGGCATCCCAAGCACCACTAGGAGTAGTTCCTGAGCAAAGAGCCAGGAGTAACCCCTGAGCATGAGCATCGCCAGGTGTGACCCAAAAAGCAAAAAAAAAAAAGAAAAGAAAAGAAAAGAAAAAGGAAGTTTAAAAAAGTAGCTTCTGGGCTGGAGAGAGAACAAGGGTTAAGGCATAACTGACCATGGTTCCATACCAAGTTCTACCACTGGTCCTAAGCCCTGACTGTTGCTGAGTCTGACCCCAAAAAACAAAACAGCGCAACACAACAACAAAAACACATATACAAAAAAAAATAGCTGGGTACTTACTAAGAATAGTAAGGGGGTAAAATGCACTGTTTGGTTCAAAGAACGTCCCTAAGCTCTTCCCCAGAATTGTACATGAAAGGGCTCGCAGCAGTGTCTTTATAGCTAGAAATTGACTTGCACATAGCAATTATGTTATAAAATATGATATGAGAGCTTTTACCATTCATTAAAATATTTATTAATTGTCCAAAGTACATAAAGAAACAAGGTGATGGGTATCCAAACTATTCACTGTAAGAACTTAAATTTGCCAGGATCATAAATGTTTGCATATTCTGGTTTCACTGGTGTTTGTTTTTAGTTAGTATGTCTTAGGATAAAAGGAGTAAGTGCTGAAACTATTTATATGTTATATTATATAATGTTGTCATTTTTCATTTGTATCATATTTAAAGAAAACAATCTTTAGGTTATTTGACCTGAAATATAGGATCCTCAGAACTATTTTTATAATATGTCAGTGCAGAATGCTGATATTCTCATTATTTCTTCTTAAACAAGAATATCTACATAGGTCAAATAGCTATTTCTGTGGAAAATAAAGTTAATATTTAATGAGATAAACATCTCAATATTAAACTTATTTTTTTTAAAATATACTTCTTAAATTTCATCTCATCTATATAGGATTATTAAAAGTAAAAATTAAAATTAAAAATAATACAACCCTGTGCTCCTTCCTTAGGAAAAGTTACATTCTTTTAGCATTCACTAAAAAATTTTCCATTATTTGAAAGTTGGCAGTCTTTAAAAAAGTTTTTTGAATAAAAATATAGTGGAATAATGTATTGCGTAATTATATCCTGAGCTTGCATTAATAAAGTATCAGACTTGTAAGTTTTACAACCAGATGTAGCACTGTGGTTGTCATATGTTACAGTACACACAATTTGATTGTTACAAAGTAGACATCTGCCAGAAACACTTCAGTTCAGCATGATGAATTTACCTTGCCCTGTCAAGAGTCACATTACAATGCCAAGCATTGCTTTGAATATATGTTGAAAAATAGAAATAAATTTGTTGAGGTAGGGTTTCAAATCCCTCAGAATCATGCCATTGTATTGCGGCCAAGGCACACATGCGCTCACGTTGCTCCACAAGGGATTTGCCAAGAGCGAATGCCACTCGCTTAATCAAGACAGCTAAAGAGAAGATATTGTTGACAGTAGGTGATAGAAGGAGTTTATCAGCATCACAGCAAGGATTCTAGCATACTCAATTTACATAAAAGTATAACCATATTTAAAACATAATCCTTTAAAAATCCATTTAAGCACACTCTACATGAGTTGTTTTTAGACAGTCATAGTTTTTTGGTTAATGGCAAACTTTTCTGAAAGATTTAACTAAACCCCATCTAATAGAGAACATATTTGCCTCAAAATACCTAGCTATAGTCATTGTTTGTTCAGATAGTGGAATTTACACTTTACTTGTGTGTAAAATACAAGATTACTATAAGGTAGAGTGCAGGAAATGCAAACAATTGTCCCAAAACCACTCAAGAAGTATTGATAAGTTCATATTTAGTGTCACTGGGAACTTAGGTAAACCAGGGTCACCTCTAAGGTCTGCTTCTAAAATGACAGCTGACATTTTACTGTACTTTCTTGGAAGCCCTGTGAATTTTATCAAGAATTTCTGCACACTTTGGAAAGATTTTGCAGTGTAGACATGGCCACATATAGGTTTCTTATTCCATAGCAACTTTGAAAGTCTAAGATGCAGAATAAAGACTGCTCTTTAGGGACAGTAGAGGGCTGCACCCACATAGCAAGATTGTCTGCAGAGTTCACAGTTTAACTACCATAAAATTTAGCTGCTGCTTTCATTTGAGAAATGTGGCAGATAAAAGCAGTTTCAATATCCCACCATTGCATTAATGTAGATGTAGAACTGATATATTAAATTTTTTCCTCTCAACACCATGCTCTAAGAGGTAGTAAAAGTATTATGTTTGCATGATACTGATTTGACATGTACTCTGAGAAATATATGAAATGTATTTTTAAAGGACTTGGCTTATGAAAAGTCATATTGAGGGAGTGTGGAATCAATTTTCGGGATAGTTTATGGTCTAGGAACTCTTGCAAGGTAATGGGAGAAACTGATATATATATATATACATATGAAAAATATTAATAACCTATATAGAAATTTATCAAGAGAGAACAATCAAATCATATAGCCTCTGAGATTATGTTTTAACAAATAGATAATATTCACTTACTGTAGAAGCAATGTTCATATGGTTTTTCAGGGTGATTTCGTATCTTCTGGTTGTTTCCAAGTCAGCAAAAATTTCAAATTTCTATCACATTCAGGTACACTAAATATAAAAAGGATTTCAGAAAATAACTTTAATAGCATTGTAACAAAATATTATATCTCTATGTATACGAATATCTTATTCAGAATAAATATATATTTGTGCATACATAGGTTGTATATACATATATATATATATATATTTATATTCTTGATCTAGGTAACCACTTGTAAACCTAAAACTTGGAAGAATGTCAAGTAACTGTATAAAGAATGTTCACTGATGTATCTTCAGCAAAATTTGATCATGATATAGGTATGAGAATGCTAGTGCTGCTAGTTCCTGCTCAAAGAGAAAAATGTGGCAAAGTAACACAGGTAAACAGAGAGAATTTATGCAGAGAGAGGTTTATACATTGTCTTTCTAATAGGGAGAGAATGCATAAATCTAATTTTACTGTAAGAAGAAAACATGAATACGTCTCATTGGCAGTCAAACTAATATATGTGTAGTACTACAGACAGTTACAATCAGTACTGTGGGACAAGGAAAAAAAAACTGTCCTCATGGGGAAAAAAACCTTTTCATTAGAACTTTGGGAGCACTTTTTCATGTAAATTCAGAAAGCTTAGACATTCAAACAAATTTGTAACTCTCCAACATATCTTTAATATTAAAATCAGAAAAGTTTAAAATCTTTTCTATTTGCCTGTGGTACAAGACCAAGGGGAATTAAGAGTATAAATCAAATAAACCAAATTAATTTTTTTCTGAAGTTACTTGTAGTGAAACATATTGAATGTGTTGTTTTTGAAAGCTTCATAGAATTTTGGCAGCTTGATGCCATTGTTTATGGAACTCCATCTCTGGATTTTAAATCAAGTAAAATATGAGATATTCAGAAACGAATGCTCAATATCCTTCCTGGATTATAAGACTAGAGCACTGAGATTCTTAAAAGGAAATTCCAGTTTATAAAACATTTCAAGATTGAATAAATCACTTAATACTGTTGTGCATATAATGTGTTCATAGTGCTTTCATGAGTCCTATATATATGTATATATAGAGAAATGTGTATATATATACATACTGTATATGTGCGTATGTGTGTATATATGTGTGTATCACTATCACTATCACTATCTTCCCATTCATCATCAATTTGCTTGAGTGGGCTCCAGTAACATCTCCATATGTCCTGTCTCATGCCAGTAGAGCCCAAGGGCATCTGCTTGCTCGAGGAACATAAAGAGCCTCAAACCATTATAGTAAGTCATAGGAATGACCTAACATACTTGTTACTGGTATTTGGCATATCAAATACAACACGGGAAGCTTGTCAGGCTTGCTGTGCAGGTGGCATACTCTTGTAGTCACCTCTAAATACAGCATTTATTGATGAACCACGTGGCCACAAGTGGTCACGCGAGCCGGGCTGTGATAGGCTCATCTGCTGGATGGAGTTCTGACGAAAGGGAATTCGGATGTGTAAAATGGCGGTCCTCATGGAGTGGGGGGGGTCGTCTGGCTTGTTGCGAGGCTCGGCTGGGGTGGTGGGCCAGGACTAGAACGCCGCCATCTCTCCTGGGTGCCTCATGAGTGACTGAGCACAGGGAGAACTGGTAGCAGCTCTGCCCCATGTCTTTGAGTCTCTGGATCAGCATACCTGAGCTGGATTTAAAAAAAGACTGCAGCAGGGTGGGTGTTGATGATCCAGCCTATGATAGGCTCATCTGCTTGATGGAGTTCTGGGCTGATTGAAAAAAATTTTTCATATGTGTGTATATGTGTGTATATATACACATATATATGTATATATATACACATATATTTATTTATATATGTGTGTGTATATATATCTATATATCTATATCTATATATATCTATATATATAGATATATAGATATATGATGGGGTGTCTAAGTGGTGGCTCAGGTCTTACGGTCTTACTTCTGGCTTAGTGCTCAGTAATTGCTCCCGGAAGACTTGAAAGACCAAATGGGATTTGGGCAATCAAATCCAAGTTGACTGCATGCAAAAGCAAATGCCCTACCTGCTATATTATTGCATTGACTCCAATAAAGGATCCAATAACTTTTAAAGAAATATACAGTAGTTTGTATAAATATCAGTGCTACAAAGAAAACTTAACGATGAATAATCGGCAGTAAAGCAGCATAAGTTTTTAAACTAAGCAATATCCCTGAACCTAATGCCTTTCTCTTTATATGATTACAGATCTCTTCTGGTTGTACTTAATATACTTACATTTTTCTTTGGATAAATTTAGCTTTACATTTGTATCTGAGCTTTGTTTTTTTTTTTTTTTTTTTTTGGTGGTTGTTGTTTGTTTGAGAGGCAGGGCCTTCTCTGTGGTGCTCAGGGATTCTGGGGCCACTCCCAATGACGTTTAGTTAACCAGGTCAGCAGCTCAGAAGAGCTATGACCTGAAGATGTGATTTTCATTCAGGTCATGCAGTATTGGCAGCCACCATGGCCACCCAAGCAGTTCTTGGGGCCCTCACAGGCCACATTCAGCTATATTCTTGACCTCCAGGAGTGAACCCAATGATACTCAGTAGATTATATGATGACGGGGGCTGGAGTGATAGGATAGTGGGAAGAGTGTTTGCCTTACATGTGGCTAACCTAGGTTCAATCCCTGACATCCCGTATGGTCCCCCAAGCACTGCCAGGATATTTGCCAGGATAGCCAAAATTAACCCCATGTGTTAAGGTATTGTCTTTGCATGCAGTTAACTCTGAATATTGCTGGGTGTAGCCCCAAAAGAAAAAAATAACTATGTGATGCTAAAGATGGAATTTGTATTAAGCACATTTAAGGCTTGTAGTTCAGCCCAAATACTATCTCCCTGGTCCCTGTTAGAATTCTGTATTCAATGATTTCATATCACCTCTAAAATTTTCTCTTTTTAAATAATCTTTGTTAAGAACATTATTCTCTTTCCCTGTGCTTTTTTTTCCATGTCTGATTCCCTAGACGTTCTGAGTAATATTGTTAGGCCATTGTTTACTCATTTTTAAGAGGCTAATTTCTTGTAGGTACTGATAAGACAAGGTAAATTTTAGTCTACATCTGTATATGCAGTGCACAAAAAAGATGGGGCATAAAATGATATGAACAAATTAAAAATATATAATGTGAGAAGACTTAGATAAGTAGGAATGTTGTATTGGATTGTAGAAGATAGAGATTTGGTAGGAAAAAGAATTATGATTGAAGTATCTTTTGAGACAATCCTTAAGGGGTAGTTTCCCAGGTAGATAAAGAAAATGGCTCAAGCAAAAGAATATCATCTATAAATATATGAAGTTGTGATGAAAATGCCATGTCCCAAGACCAGAGATTGTTAAACTTGGTTGAAAGAATTGTGTAGAAGCAAGGAAATATAAAATAACTTTATTAACTGTGGCCAACTTCGTTTTCTTAAAACAATGGAATGCAATTCCAATTTTACTCTGTAAGCAATAAATCTGAGCAGAGAAATACAGTTTTCCTACTGATTTAAGTTTGAGGGATGTCATTTAGGCAAAAACTGAAAGATATTGGAAATAAGGGTTATAATGCAGAGATATTCAATCCATTTGTGAAGCTATCATTATATATTGTCAACCATCTATTACTAATATTGACTAACAAAGCTTTGATCAGAGGGCTAAAGAGAATTAGGGATAGACATTAGAAAGTAGGCTGAGGAGTAAACATAAAGGACACAGTAACAGAACATAAGAATAGAAAAGAGTAGCATGAAAGATGGCATCAGTTTTCATAATGCAGAGAGCTGCCTGATGATGATAATGTCACTAAGATAAAGAACATTTTATGAATGAGGGTTCTGTATATGTGCAGTTGCACATATAGGGAAAGAACTCAAGGGTGAGGTTAGGTTGGGAGTACATTTGAAAGTTGTAGCTTAGAGTTGTACTCAGCATCAAAAATCTGATTCTAAAACTTCTGATTAGTTTATTTGGGAGGTGGTGTGGGTGAGCAGAATTGAGTGATATGGAATAGAGAGACGTGGGACTAGAAAAGTCAATTTAAAGGTCTTTGTGAGGTTGACACTTTGGACCATGGGACTCGTCTACCAGTACAGACAAGGAGTACTCAAATACTTCCTAGAGTGTGCACCTGAAAGGGAAGCAACACAGGCATTAATCTCTAAACTCTAACTCCATTGGATGACATTGCCCCCAAGGGTGATAACAGCCTATACTTCAAAACTGTACTTGCTCAGCCAACCTTGCTCCCACAGGGTCTAAGTTATTTTAAAAAAGAAAAAGAAAAACCAACAACCCTAGTGTACAAAGCTGGGAAGAAATTACTTGATGCCAGATTTGTTCAGCATGCCATAGGCAGAAGTCTAGCCGAACTATCCACTTTTTTCCCCTCACAGCTGAGAACAGAGACTGAACAGCAGTACAACAGATGTGTTTGCTATAAAAGGTAACCACACGTAAATACTGGATGAAGCTGCTGACTAATAGACATGTAGAATTATATGGGTTCTGATACTCTAGATTCTGATAAGCCAAAGGAAATATGAAGCATGTTTTGTGTTTATTGTCTGTATAATCTTTTTCTGAGAATTAAATCCTAAACTTTTCATCAAATTCTAAGAAAGTTTAAGAAACAAACTGAAATAAAATAGAAGTGTAAGAAAAAAAATTTGGAAAATTATTGAGATGTCAGAGAAGATGGGAAAATGTTGGGTCTAAGATGTGTGATGATAAAGTCTTGAGTTTAAACTAGCTTTAATTTTAATTTTAAGATATTACCCTATTATTTTATCCTCAGACTGTTCCTCTATAAAATAATATGGAAATAACTAATACTTTAATCTCAGGGGTGTTATGATTATTTAGAAATATGTGAAAATATTTAGAATAAAGTAAATGCTTATAAATAAGTTATCAGAAAAATAAGAAAATGCTGGGCAAAAGTGTATAAAAGGATCCAAAAAATTACAAATAAAATCAAATAACAGTTTTCATTAAGCTTTTTATATAAGAACATTGAAAAGAATTCTTTGGGTTTCTTTTTTTGTGATTTTTGTCTAAAGCAATCAAATGCAATAGTTAGGTATAAAAAAGTCAGGGAGACAACTGGGTTGAAAAGCATTTAATTGTCGAAGAATTTTCATATAGATTGACATCTCACCCAATATTGAGCCTTTCAAATAATTGAAGAATACTCTCAGTGAAGGAACAGAGACAAAACATGGTTGTGATGCAGCTTTCCTGATCCTTTCCCTTGAATTACCAGAATTTATATAGCTACTATATATGGTCCCAAATTATATATCAAGCTTCCAAGTATGGCTTTCCAGAGAACTTTCAAGAGCACTAAAGTTATAACACATTTCCATGTTGTAGCAAGAACATTCTTTAATTTATGGAACATTCTCCAAAGGATCATGACCTGTAAATATATAGATACTGCATTTCCTTAGCATAGTAATCCTTTATCAGAAGCATTTTGCTAAAATCTCTCTGTAGTAGTCTGTTTATTCTAGCAAATATTATTGTTACACCTATAGTTTCTTCATATCCCAAGGAGGCTGAAATTTTTCAATGAACTGCATGAATCACAGGATCTTACTCATTACTACACCCACATTTCTCTTCCAATAGGTAATCATTTATATGTTATAAACCCTTCCAGAGCTTTCCTTAAATACATACCTATTTGTGTATATATATATATGTATATATATTATGTTACTCTTGTGCCTACTCTGTACATACATACACATACACACATAGTTTTGAGGATCATTTTTTCCTTTTGATAATATGTCTTGGAGAGTTTTCCACATCATTTCATAGAAAACATTTTCAGACTTTTAATAATGTCTGCAATTGTGAGGGGTCTCTGAATTTAGTACACTTTCAAATTAATAGCTAGTGTAACAAAAAAATTTAGCAGAAAACACAGGACTTCTGGGTAAGAGACAAAGATCTTTATTACTGATAGCAAGAACAATATTCATAGTATCAATATTTCAACCAATTTGTGGGTTTTAATTCTTATTGGGTAACAAATGGAAAGATATACAAGATGTACATTAGCTGAAAGTTGTTCACCTAAGTTTAGAACTAGGTATTCTCTAATTGGCAGTAAAGTAACTTTATTTTTACTTTTTAGAAAGATACTTTTATTATGCTGGAAATTAAATACACATGTCTTGAACTCCAAAGGGAGACACCAACTCTTTATTAGACAATTGATCACAATAACAAACAATTGGTATAAGTATCAAAATAATATAAGGGTTCTTCCAAAATGAAAACAGAACTACCACACAATCCCACAATTCTAAACCTACTAAAATGTGTATCTTTACCCACCCTTACCCTATGTTCATTTTGACGTCATTTAAAATAGCTAATCCATGGATACAGTATCAGTGTTGATGAACTGATATCTGAAGAGTGCATCATACATTTATATACATGCAGGTACAAACACATATAGTGGAATAATATTCAACCATAAAGAAAATAGATCCTGCCATCTGTGACAGCTTGATAGAACGTTATGAGGGCATTTTGTTAAGTGAAATAAACAAGGCACAGAAAGACAGGTTGATCTTATTTGAAATACCTAAAAATGCAAAACAGAAACAAATCCCCAAACTGAAGAATATACTAAAAATTATACAGAGATAGACATTAAATTGTTTGGAGCCAGTGTGTGGTATTGAACAATTAAAGTGATCAAATGCACAACTTCCAGTTAAAAAATAAAATGCTAATTACACAGAACAGTAGCAATGCATACGATTAAGTCTTTCGCAAATTTTATAAATTGATACCTAGAGTGTAGATTGCTTTTAAGCTGCCTTGATATCACAACAGAGTTCTATATTAGAAATCAACAGAGTTATTTGCCAATTTCCAAAAGGCAATAATTTCTTCAGTGCCCTTATAATTTGATAACCTTAAGATGTTTTTATACCTGCCACATATAAGATATTACTTTCAGTTCTACAAACCAGAATTGCACAGAATCTAAACCTTACTTTTCAGGAAGTACATACATTGAAGGCAGGAGTGATGATGAATAACTAACTACATTTTTAAAAGAGTGTCACTTATACCAGTATTGAAAACTGAACTTTTTGCTGTGCAATCATAAACATCTATGGTTGGCAAATAAAAACTTAATAGCTTTAAAATACAGCTTAGAATCCTTTGTCATTTATAATTTTTAAAAATGTATAAAGAAAATACTTTGTCTTTAAAGAAATATGGTAACAGACTACAATAGCATAGCCTTTAATTTTCTATTGTTATTTATAAATGGTGTAAAGCATTTTTTAATATAAACCGACTTCAAAGTTTGAATAAATTGTTAGGCACAATTAGTGAAGGACAATGCAATCAGACCTTGAAGGACTTTTTTTCTAATACTGTGTACTTCTTACATAGACTGTCACTTATCTAGTGACAATATGAATTAAAATAAGGAATATATATTTAAAAATGGAAAACTTACATATTAATATGGAAAAAGATTAGATAAATAAAAAGCACATTATTCAACTAAATCTTTATCTCAGGAAAATACCTAGAATCTATTCCCAGGCTTGTTTTTGTGTCTTCAAGATAAAGATGACCTTGAGTACAAACCATTTATTGAGTTTTAAAAAAAATCTGGTTTTTGAGAGAAACTACCAGAATTCTGTTATAAATGTGCAGTATATTTCATACTAGTGATATTTAGATTAATTAAGGTGTCCACTGAAGTGTATTTATATACTGATACTATACTTTTTTTTAAAACATTTTTAATATCTTATTGTAGAAAAATTTTTTAAAGAAAAAATTTGAACTGATATAATTGCCAGAAATAGTTTTTGGAACAAATATTAAGATTTTGACAATTATATTTTTCTAAGAAAAGACACTTTACAAAGTGCTGCTACTTAATATCATCAAAAGACTTAAATGGGAAATTAATCAAAGACTTAATGTCACCATAAATTACAGGTTTTTCCAAGAAATGTCTGGCTGTTTTATGACAAAACATAAATATATATTAGCTATATTTCTTTTTTCAAAGTGAATCCATGAACACTTTACTAAAATCATTTAAAACGCACTTGAAAATTAACTGTATACCAGGTTCTACTCTCAATACAAAGATTTTTCCACTTCTTGGTAGAGCATTTGTCTTGTATGTATGCCACCTTGGGTGCAATCATGAATACCACAAATACAAAATATCCTATTTATATACTAAAGAATATCAGTGAGCTAAACTAAATTCCTACTTTCAAGAAGATCGCATTTAGAAAGAAAAGTTAATAAATAAATTGAGAAGTAAATATATGTCAACTGGCAATGCTTTATCAGATTATAAATGCATAAAGCAGAATAAAGAGAATATGAAATGTCAGAGTGGGACAGGTATGGAATAACCAAAGAACATTTTCCTAATGGGTTGAAATTTTACAGTGTGGATGTCAGGGCAAAATGATGCGGTTGCACAGGAGAACCTATTCTAGGCACACAGAAAAGCAGGTGCAAAGGTCCTGAAAACAAATACAAGCTTTTGTACGGGAAAAATAGCAGAGTCCTACATGGCGGATCCAAGTAAGTTTGGGATAGATTGGTAAACCATATTAGAAAATGCATAGATGTGTAGATTATAAAATGCGTAGATTATAAGGGATGATAAGCACCTTGGCTTGTTGTTTGAATGAGATGAGATTGAAAACGTTGAAGAGACGAATAAAATTACCTGTCTTAAGTTCTCTGTACCCTGTGTCTCCACCCTGCTAATATTTTTTTTTTGTTTTGGAATAATTTTAGATTTCTTAAAAAAAATCAGTTTTAGCAATGAGTTTCTATAATTGACTCATTTCCCCATTGTTAATATCCTACATGATATTTTTTGTTAGAGTAAAAAACAGAAACAAAAAAGCCACAAAAAATTCCCAACATTGGAACTTACTATTAATCATATTTCAGAGTTACTTGCATTTCACCAGTTTTAGTATGAATTATTCTTCAGTCCCTGCTTTGGGTGGCTGTGAGCTGACATGACTCAATCTCTATTTTAGACAGTTCCTGTCTGAAAGTTCCTTATTTCGTCTGACTTTGACAGTCTTGTAGTAGTAGTGCGTGTGTGGCCACTACGTGTGAACAGGAGAAAAACCTGCCTAGAGGAATCAGAGCCCCAACCCCATCGGGCTAGACCCTCAGGAGAAACTCTACAAGTCTAATGTATGCCAACGGTGGCACAGCACCCACCAAACCCATTGAGTCAGAGTCTCAGACTGCGGAAAAGCATGGAGGGTACGAATGGAAAGTCACTGGCAGTGACAACAATACCCTGTTTTAATGTATGTTGCACCCTATCATTGGAAACACTGCACATTTAGGTAGTAAGGTGTGCACGTGCAAACTGTTTTCATTTCCCTTTGAATGTATCACTACAAAAACATGTATCTAGCTAAGTAAACGAGCCATCTCTCTAAAGAGCTCCCAGAGGCAGGCATGTGGCTCTTGGCGCTACGAGTACTTGCCCTCATTCTTAAGGGGCTGAACATCCCTTGGCCTTAGCGTCTTCCCGCTGGCCACCTCCACCTTCCCTTGCCCGAAACAGACTCTCTGGTGGCCTGCAGCAGTGAACCAAGTTATCTTGAATAACGTATCTCACTCTGAGACTATCTGAGGGTTATCTCATAAGACTAAAATCATGAGTTTGGAGAAAAATGCAGCAGAAAGGAATGGTCTATTCTGTCCTGTCACATCAAAATATAATATGTCACATCAAAAATAAACAGAATATGTTTATTCTGTCCTGTCATGTCAAAGATACAGATACACGGAGCAAAGCTGCTACCAGCTTTCCCTGTGCTCAGATGATCATGAGGCATCGGGGAGAGAAGGTGGGCTCTAGCCCTGGCCTGCCATCCCAAAAGAGCTTCGCAAGAAGCCAGAGGAACCCCCACACCATGAGGGCAGCCATTTTCAACATCCGGACTCCACAGCTCGTCAGAGCTCTACCTAAGAGAAAAGCCGATCTCTCCCGTTGCAGTTCATCAGTAAATGCAGGAACTGAGATCCTCCTACCTAGAGTATCCCACCCACATAGCAGAGTCTGACAAGTTACCCATGTTGCATTTGATATGCCAAAAACCAGTAACAATTATAGACCTCATTCCTGTCACCTGAACAAATGGTTTGAGACTCTTTGTGTTCCTGGGCAGCAGATGCCCTTGGGCTACACTAACATGAGACAGGACATATGGAGATGTTACTGGTGCCCGCTAGAGCAAATCGATGAACAAAGGGAAGACAAGCCATACAAGCGATACAAGTCATATTAAAACATATATGGTCACATAATATGGTCACTAAGGTCCACAATACCTCAATGATATATTAACCTTGATCAACGGTCCTGGAAGCATTTGCCACATTTCCTCCACTCCAAGTTGCCATCTTTCTCTTTAATACTTTTTGCTTTAGAAGCAAGATTCACATTTTAAAATGGTTATTTTGAGACTAGAGGCAAGAAGACACTTGAGCAGTAGATGCTGTAAGCAAGGAGAGATGTCATTGCACTCGCCTAATATGAACTCCCACATCAGTATGAAGAAGCATCTATTTTCTTTTTTTAATTTTTTATTTTTACAATTACAAAGATACACAATTAAAAAGTTCATATTTGGGTTTTGGTCATACAGTGTTCCAGCACCCATCCCGCCACCAGTGCCCATCTCCCACCACCAACGCCCCCGGTTCCCTCCCGCCTCCCCCAGCCCTCCTCCATGGCAGGTTCTTTATTTCTTTCCCTTTCTCTCTCTTTCTCTTTTCCTTCCCCTCCAGACTATGGATTACAGAACATACATTAAAGGGTTGTCATGTGTATCTTTTTGCCTCTATTTAGTGCTCAGTTCTAGGTTGGCATTAGTACCCTCGACAATTGTTAGCACACTGTTCCATTTTCTGTCTTACCTAGCCTCTGACTCCCACACGTTTGTGATAATTTCCACCTTTGACAAGACCTCCTGATATATGTTTCACTTGACCTTGGATATTGGTATCATAATATGTACATATATATTTATATTATGCAAATAAATGCAGTCATTCTGTATCTGACTCTCTCCTTCTGGTTAATTTCTGGCTAATTTCGCTCAACATAATCTTCTCCATGTCCATCCATTTATAGGCAAATTTTATAACTTCATTTTTCCTAACAGCTGCATAGTATTCCATTGTACCAAAGCTTCTTTATCCAGTCATCGATTTTCGGGCACTCTGGTTGCTTCTAGATTCTGGCTATTGTGAATAATGCTGCTATGAACATAAAAGTAGGGATGGTGTTTCCGCATGCGTATTTTTTGGAAGAAACATCTATTTTCACTTGAGACTATCTCTATACTAGAAAAGGTAATAATTATTCATACTATTAAATATCAACCTTCATACACAAATGTATTATAAAATGCTATTTAACATTGGAAGAAAACTTGTGCTGCTGCAACAAATGATTGGAGAATAAAGCACTTTTATGATTCAGTTATGAGCTGAACAAGTCATTTGTTTCTCAATACAGCATATTATACATAAAGAATTTACTAATAAATTGGTTAGTTACACATGGGCGCTTTGCAGACATTGTCTTAAAAATTGATGATATAAGTCCTGGGTTGAATCCCTGTGTTCAATTTCTGTCACTGCAAATGATCCCATGAATACTGCCAGCATAGCCCCCTGAGCACCAAGTGTGGCTCAAATAAACAAGAAAATCATACATATTAAGCAATATTAAGAGCATGGAAAATTGTTACAATAATAAGAAAAAAAGTATCCCCTGGGCACCATCAGGAGTAATTCCTGAAGCGAAGAGTCAGGAGTAACCCCTGAGTGTTGTTGGGTGAGACCCAAAAAAGCAAAATAAATAAATAAATAGAAAAAGTATCAATATATTTTATTTGGGAACATATTTATTTGACTCAGCACTAAATAACTGCCTTGCATATCTGAGACCTTCGGCTCAGTTTGCTACTTCACAAAATATTTTTTCAGTCACTCTTTAATTTTTTAAAATATTCTTCATCTCAGAAAATAAGATAAGAAATAGTGGTCATCTCTAATTGATAAAATGTGAAACTATTTTTTAAAAAATATTTTATTATACCACAGAATGTGAAATTCTTAAATATTTTTCCTTTTAATTTTGTAATTTATATTTCTTAACACCTATACGGTTCATTCCAATAGAAATGGTAACAGTATTTAAAGATCAGATACTTTGAAATTATTTTTAAACTTACTACTCATTTTTAATTGGTATTTTTAGCTATGCAAAATCATTTACTATGTAAAAATCATCCATTTGAATCTTTAAAATTATTTGAATTCAACATTTTAGGTTAATTAAATGCATTAGTTCATGAGTTCCCTATGGACATAAGTAATTATAACTGTTTTTGATGTTTCCTTCAAGCACTTAGTACTTTTTCAAAAATAAAATACCTTTTAAAAAGAGTTGAGGTTTTTAATGTATAAATGCTTTTGATTATTAGCAGTTTAGATTTTTAAAAAGTATAATTGATAATAGAGGGAAAACATCAATTTAAATGTTTGGGTAATTAATATTGGTTTAAAGTCTTGGCTTCTCAGTTCTCTATTAATAAAGAAAGACAAGAACTTGAAGGCTTGGCTAAATAGTTTGAGTTGTGTAAGAACTTGGGTTCAATTCTATTTTCATTATAATCAGTTTATATGTGGACAAGTAATAAACCCATTTTTATTTTGTTAGATTATTTTAATTTTCAGGAATAATGATAATCAACAAAATAAAATTCATTTAAAATTTTCTAATTAAAAATAAATTTTATTTTGTTGGATATAGTTTAAACATTTCAGGTTTAACATTGGGTTGTCTTTACTCCTCCATCGGGAGCTTAGATGAATTGAATTGCACCCATTCCAGTGCTCCTGGGGCACACCCTATCTCCCTGGAGCACATCCAATTCTCTATGTTTAACTTTAACCTTTCTTTTGCATCTTTCTTCCCCTGTTAGTCACAAATATTTCCTAATCAGACACAGTACATTTACAAAATCAAACCTTCTGATGGCTTTTAATTTTGTATATGTAAGTGAAATATTGCATTTCTCTTTCCTTTATGTCCTTTGCATATCTTTATTTAGATAAGTGTCCTTTTTGTATAGACATTGGAAGACAGTTAATGCTATAACTTTGTAATATGGGAGTCAATTGACTCTGAAATACTTACTCGTGGCAGTTATTATATTTACCTGACTTAAGCCTCAGTTACCCTTAGAAACCTTAGTTCCTTATACCTGGAAAGGAGGGTCCCACCAAGGGACTTGAATGGACCCAGTGCAAGCTGTAAGTATGCTACTCTGGCTTTAGTGAGGAACATCTAAGTGCCATACGAAGTGTAAGTTAAGATCCTGATCATGGAACAGACTCTCATAACCCCCAAATAGGCAATTGAATAAGAACCTTGTTGGTGTTCAGAAAACCTAATCTGGCTTGAGGACCATAGTCTGGGAAATATAGATGTCTCCAGGAAAAGCCACCCTTTGCCCCCACAGAGGCAATTTTAAGCCTAATCCGGGGTGTAGATAAAGATCTACATCTCTTACTGTGCTTATACAAAATGAATAGAAATATTCTTAAGAATTAAATTCAATATGATTATTTAAATGGGTTACTGTTAAAGGAAATGAGAAAGCAATATGCTCCTAGATGGAATCTTACCCTTGGGTAGATCTCCTAAAAAGGAATCTAGAGTGCTGTAGCCCCTAGATGGAATTCTGTCCTTGGGTGGATCTCCTAGAGATTATTTCCTGAGGGAGGGGCTTTACATCTGTTTTTTTGTTTATGTTAATGTTAAACCACACCTGTGTGTAGTTGCTACCCCCAACCCTTCATGGTTTCTCTATAATTATCTATAATCTTTAATTAAACGACCACTATTTACCAGTGAATCTGTGGTCCTGTTCCTTTATCCATTGTTCAAGGGATGGGGGGTTGGGGTGGGGGGGACTTGGGGGGATGGTCATTGGTCTTGAATGCACCAGGGGGACCCTCATCACCATGTGGCAGTGACATGAAACTCAGACATATTTTATTCTATGCAACATGAATAAGCTTTATATATAATATTTATACAATTTACAATAATGGTGAAGTTTTTGGTATTGATGTACAAATCTACGGCATCCCATTTTAAAAATTAGAGACAGTAGAGTAGGTAGGATGTTTGCCTAGTATGAATTCAAGCCACCTTTGATCCTCGCAGCAGGCATAGTCCTTTAAGCACTGCCATGAGTAAGCCCTGTGCCCTGCTAGGTGTGACCCACAAAACAATATAAATAACATTTGGTTTGAATCTATGAAATAACTTATTTGATGGTAATGAGATAGAACAGGCATTCTCACATCTAAAAAGTCCTGTATGTGAATTGTTTTAATTTTCTTTTTATAGTTACATGCTAATATTCCATAACATTTGACTACTGAAATTTTGGGGCTTAGAAGGGTAGACCATATACTTTGCATGCAACTTTGGAATCGATCCCACTCTCACATGAAGTCCCAAACATAGCCGTAAGTGATTCCCTGTTCCCAGAACTGCACTTAGAGTAGTTCTCTGAGACGCCTGAGTGTAAATATAAAACAAAACTAAAAGTCTAAAATACTAGTTAAAAATAAAAATAAAGCATCATATATTTTTTTCTAATAAACACATTGTCTACAAATCAACAGAACTTTTAGGAGTAATTCTGTGTCATAGTTAAAATATTATTAATTAATGTGGTTTTCATTTACTTCTCCTAGAAAAAAAAAACATAACTAAAGGAATCAAACCTCTCTGTTCCCTGAATAGTTTGTGAATGTAAACAACAAAACAAAATAAAACAAAACAAAGCAGTAATATGTTTCCGAGATCTTGACGCAAATGGCTTGGCATAAATCTCTGATATCTTTAAGTACTCTGTGAGACTTAGAAAGTCTTAGAACTTAAAATACATTTATTAAGAGTATCCTTAATTCTGAATTTTTATATATTTTTAACAGTCTGAAAAATAACTGAGCTTTTTACTGGTGATTGTACTTATAAACTCCCTTTATAGAATTTTATAAAGGAGAATTATCTTTGTTTCCTCTTAATCCAGTTCTCATCTTCTATTTTATTTATTCCACATGCTTAAATTATTGTCTCTTCATCAGAGAAGGCTGCCTCAAAACAGCTGTTGGTTCAGAAGTTACACTTCCTTTAAACTTTGCTTTGAGTTCCTACTTTTTTAAATGGTCAATCAAATGGATGTTAGTATTTGTTGTTAAGCAATTAAAACAACACTTCACAAAATAATTTTTTAGTTGTTAGTTGTTCAGGGCCTCTTGATTATTCTAAAAAGTAAGTTTTGAGGCAGTTGAAGAAAGTTGTTACACTTCCTTTTATCTTACTCTCTGATCGAGTTATCTGTCCTCCTGATGTACTGAAGAGGTCTCATTTTCATGTTTATTTCTCCCAAATGAATCAAAACTTTTTATGTGCTTTTTATCCAACATTGCTCCTCCACACATTTTTATTTTAATCAAAAGCTTTTTTGGAGTGAGGAAAGGCCACCTACTGAGGTAGCTAATGTCTTTAAAAACTTTGTTTATCACTCAGAGTGATAATGTATCATAGAGCATTCATTTTGGTTCAAGGACATATTGTCTTGATTGGGCCTATACATCAAAGAGAAGAATTAAAGAGTTCTGATGAAAACTTTCTACCTGACACACAGGTGGCTGAAAGTACGTGCTATCTTTTCTTGGGTCCTTTTGTCACCTTTCTTAGCTTTCTTGTTTTGAAACATGATAATAGTAGTATTTGAGTTTTCTGGGGGATTTTTGTTCTATATTGCATGCTGTGAAAGGATTTTTTCTAGGTTCTGCTTCTGGGCTCCCTCTGATCTTGTGGATGTTGAACACACAGCTGTCTTCCCTCGGCATTACTCTCATCATTTTCTTCTCCACTTGTTCCACTTCTGTCCTGTGTATGTGGGAGGGGGCTGGACAGAAGATGTGAGAGGAAATTTAGTAGAATAGCAGAATAGGGGGATGTCAGGGAATCATACTGCTGGAACAAAAGCTTCCACAATTTCTAAAAGAAAAAAGGATAGACTGCATTGGTCTTTGCATCTTTTCCCAACATAACCATAAAAGTTAAACTTTTTTCCTCCTACAAAACCCTTAAAAAAGAATCAATGTTACTTATCTTCGATTTTTGATACCATGTAGTTCTAGAGCCTAGTGCCAAATTTATGATTTGTTTTCTAAATAGCAGAGATTGATTATGCAACATTTTCTGTTAAAACCAGTGTCATTTTGACCTTGAATAACTGTGTTAATTGTAATGAAAATAAATACTTCAATAAAGCACAAACCGTATTTCAATTCATTTGATATTTTGTGTGTATAAGGAAAAACTAGGACTTCCTTCTAATAGTTTAATATCTTAGGAAATATGTTGACTTCATCTTTCTGTCTTGCCCCAAGGTCCTATTTGGAAATTCCACTCAATATTAGGTCCAGATTTAACAAAGAAAAGCAATGTTGACTTTTATAAAATAGATATCATTCTGTAAATATCTCCTTTGTGCTAGTCTAACTCTGAGACAAAAACATCCCGACAAACACAAAAGTAGGAAAAGATTGACAAATAATTAATAACATTAATATGAATCAATTTTTTTGCACATAGGACTTCTAATATCACTTTTGCTATTTAGAACTGTAGTTTAATCTTTCTTAGATGCTTTTATCTTGTCATAATTGGCTGGGATTATGTTTATTATATTCTGCATGTGCTGGTATAAATTTGATTACTTTAGACATAAAAAGTTAAATTCAATATTTTTCATAATGAATTTTGATGGGGTAAAAACAATCCTTGGCAGGCTACCTACTTCATAAGACAATATTTTACATTTATTAAATGTCGTATGGCTTTTGGAACACAGGTAGATACATAGTATTTTTTGAATATATATATACACACAAACATATGTATATATGTACACTGAACAAACCAACAACCTAACAATCAATATTTTTATTTTATGTAAAATAATGATTAAAACATTTAAATAATTAAGACAACTGGAAATAAAGAATTGGTAAAATTAACTGTTCTTTTAGTACCAATGCAACATAAGAGCTTTAGAAATATTATTAAATAATAATAATAAAAAGTTAAAATCTCAACTTTCTATTTAAGGTTCTTTTTGAGGGGTCTAGTTGGAGCTGAACCCAAGGGTGCTCAGGTTTTGTACTCAGCTCTGCTCAGTTATCTTTACTGGCAATACTCAGGAGAACATATGAGGTGTCAGGGAAAAACCTGGGTTTGTCAAGAACAAGGAAAACCTTACATCTTCTGTACTATGTCTCCAGATCCTATTTAAGGTGTTTTATTTTTAGTAATGTAGAAAACATAATGGATTTTTTTAATTTCCAAAGAAAGAAATATTGCAAGCAGATAGGTAACCTTGATAATGACCTTTCAGAAAATAGTAAAACTTAAGAACTTGTTTAGTTCTAAGTAGTCCAAAGGCATGAAGACCACATCTCTTTGAGGTGCAAATTCTGAACTCATTGGAGATGAGAAACTGAAGCTCGATCCAGATTCAGAAAACAAAGACCTCACCTAGAGAAAGGAAGACCCCCTCCTGAAAAGCAGAAGCTATAGAAGAATCTAAAGTTTCTGGGGCAGAAGGAATAGTCCCGTAGATAGGGTATTTGCCTTGCATGCACCCAACCCAGATTCCATCCCTGGCATCCTATATGGTCCCCGGAGCACCGCCAGGAGTAATTCCTGAATGCAGAGCCAGGAGTAACCCTTGAGCGTTGCCGGGTGTGACCCCAAAACCAAAATAAATAAATAAATAAATAAATAAATAAATAAATAAATAAAGTGTCTGATGAAAGTATGAAAGGATCATGAAGAGTACAGCATTCCCTGTTACAAAAGGGATGAAGAATAACCTCTATGTATTCAGAGAACACCAGGCTCACACCCTTTGGAGGAATTATATAATCTACTCCTAAAAGCCATTCAGCTTTGTTTGCTTCTGCAGCCCCATTCTCTCTCTCTCTCTCTCTCTTCTCTCTCTCTCTCTCTCTCTGTCTCTTTCTCTCCTCTCTCTCTCTCCTTGCTTCTCTCTATCAGAGGGCAATTGACAATGCTCTTATTTCTTTATTAATAATTTAATGCTATCATTATTCATATAAAATTTCTTAGAACTAACATTTCGTTTTTCTATTCTTTTCTATCTCTATATTTATCACTGCCTCTTATCCTGTATACTACAATTGCCTCAAGAAGAACTTCATTAACTCATTCATTCATTCCTAGTTTCTTTTATTCACATCCTCCTGAAGTCAGTGGGCCCCTAAGGTGTCTTATGTGAAGGGGAAGAGAGAGAGAACTCCACTTTCTTGGAAATGCCTCTGCCACCCGGGAGACAAGCTGGGAGGCTTAGGACAGGTAAAGTCTGTGATGGGTCTCTGGGTGGCCTGGGCCAGAACACAGGCCACCCATGTAGCCACACCTAATGTCCACTTGGTCTGCTCAGACAGGAGTTGATCCCCACCACTTGATTTCTCTGGAAGTCTTGGACATAGGCTAGAAGAGAATTGTTCTTTGCAGGAAAACAAAGCCCGTCCCTCAGTCTTACCCAGGGCTTCCAATCTTTGCTCTTTTGTGGATAGTTTTAAATTTTAATAAATTATATAAAACATTTTATTACCAATTTTTCTGTATTTATATCAAGTTTTTATAATCCATTTATCTTGCTTTATTCATAATCACTCAATTTCTTCTGCATACATCCTCTTGTTATATAATAGTAAATAATTACTTAAAGTCAAAATCATCTGCTACTTATAAAGTGAGGTATGATGTGTCTACCTCATATGATTGCTTAAAATGTTAATGAACAGTTTTAATTATACTGTATTGGAATAAAAATAGACCTGTGGACCTATGGAATAGAGTTGAGTATCCTGACAACCAGCCTCAAATACATGAACAATTAATCTTTGATAAAGGAGCAAAAAGTATGAAATAGAGCAAGTGTTGCTGGGAAAACTGGGCAGCTACATGTAAAAAATGAATTAAGACCTCTGTCTATCACCATGCACAAAATTCAGATCAAAATGGATTAAAAATCTCAATATTAGACCTGAATCCATAAAGTACATAAAGAAAATATAGGAAAAACCCTTCATGAAATTGAAGCTAAAGACATCTTCAAAGAAGAAACACAACTAACAAAACAGCTAGAAGAAAAGATAAACATATGGGACTATATGAAGCTAAAAAGCTTCTGTACCTCAAAAGAAACAGTGACCAAGATACAAAGAGAGTCCACAGAATGGGAAAGAATATTCACCCAATACCCATCTGATAAGCGGTTAATATCCAGGATATATCAGACACTGGTAGAACTTTACAAGAAGAAAATAACCAACCCTGTCAAAAAATGGGGAGAAGAAATGAACAGAAACTTCAGCAAGGAAGAAGTTCAAATGGCCAAAAGACATATGAAAAAAATGTTCATCATCATTAATCATCAGAGAGATGCAAATCAAAATAACAATGAGATATCATTTCACACCACAGAGACTGGCACATATCCAAAAGAGCAAGAACAAGTACTGGCATGGATGTGGAGAAAAGGGGACACTCATTCACAGTTGGTGGGAATGTCGACTGGTACAGCCTTTTTGGAAAACAATATGGAAATTCCTCCAAAGAATAGAAATTGAGCTCCCTTTTGACCCAGCCATACCACTCCTGGGAATATACCCTGGGAAGCCAAAAATACACAGCAGAAACACAATCCGCACTTTTATTTTCATAGCAGCACTGATGACTGGATAAAGAAATTGTGGTAAATCTACACAATGGAATACTATACAGCTGTTAGGAAAAATGAAGTTATGAAATTTGCCTATAAATGGATGGACATGGAAAGGATCATGTTGAGTGAAATTAGTCAGAAGGAAAGAGAGAGATATAGAATGACTGCATTTATTTGCATGACATAAATATATATATATATATATGTATATATTATGACACCAAAATCCAATGTCAGGCAAAATGTGGATCAGGGGATCAGGAGGTCTTACCAAAGTGGAAATTACTGCAAACGTGTGGGAGTTAGAGGTTAGGTAAGACAGAGAAGGGAACATGTGTGAATAAATGTTGAAAGGGCTAATACCAACCTAGAACTGTACATTAAATACAGGCAAAAAAATGCACATGATGGCCTCTAAGTGTATAATAGAAGGAAAAGAGAGCGAGGGAGAGAGAAAAGAGATAAAGAACCTGTCATTTAGGCAGGCTATGGAAGGGGGGGGGAATTGGGGACATTGGTAGTGGAAAATGGGCACTGGTGGAGGGCAGGGTGCTGGGACACTATGTGACTGAAACCTCTAAATATGAGCAACATTGTAATTGCATATCTCATGGTGGTATATAAAATATTTAATAAAAAATAAAATAAAAAATGATAATGAACAAAGCCATAATAATTATCTAGGAAGTAATTAATTGAAAAGTAAGAACAAATATGTTTTAAATAGTTAATTTTGTTGTAACTATATGGAAAATAGTGGAAATAATGTCCAGTGATATATGAGATGGAATGAGACAGTTGGAAGGACTAGCCTGTGAAAGGTTTCTCTAGGACATGGTATGGAATTAGCACTAAATTTTTTAGGTCAGGTTTTCCATTAGTACTGCCTAAGATGGAACATTCATATTCATGAACTCTATCCACAGAGATTTGTACTACCTACGTGACTTAAATATTTTTTAATGCAGTGGAGTTGAGTATATTTATATTTTCTTTCGTGATGACCTGTGTCCTTGTAATTAGTGACAGGAGAGAGCTATATTTCTGCAATATGAGTTTTAAGATCTTAGGAACAGGACAATCCCTAATGTACTCTATCTAACACATGAGGCAATAAACCTCAGAATTTCAGTATTATGGAAGCTGAATCTGCCATCTATTAACCATTTACCTGTCTAGCCTGAGACTGTTATTGTCTTCTCTTGATTCTGTCAAACTCTAAGAAGAAAAATGATCATCTCTTCTAGCCTCTTCATCTCAATCTCTGGAGAAAAAAAAATTCTATTAGTCAACTTGAACTTTGACATCTACTTTTCTAACAAACCTATCTATACTGGTTAAAATTGGATATATTTTGGCAATTCAAAGCCATCAAAGGTATATATATATTTTAGAACAGTGATCTCAAATATTGAAACAACTAGCTACAAGTAACTATCCAAATGAAATTTAATTACAATTAGACATAATTAGGATTAAATTTCTTTGTTATTATCACCACAACTTAATAGTCACATGTGCCTAGTTGCCATTATATTGAATGTTCAGATTTAGAAATTTCCCACTGTTTATTTCAGTGCTAAGCGGGAAAATGCATCAAAGTGACAAGATTCGAATCTAGTGAGAAATACGTTTTAGGAGTACTCACAAAGGGCAGAGTAAAGACAAAGTAGATGGAATGGAAATAAAAGACATAAACAAAGGCACATATTTTAGTCACTAATTGAATATGAAAGTAAATAAGCAATGTGAGAAGATCTGCACTTTTATAAGGTGATAGTATATTTATATGCATTTTGGTCCATAGGCAGATCAAAAGACTGTGGGTGAAAAAGCTAATTATGGCATAGCAGTAATTGTATCAATTTATTGAATAAATGTTCTATAGAATTAGATAGACATATGGAGAGTCATTTAAATTTAAGGTACTAGAACTCAGGAGAGGAGAGGAAATATGGTGCAATAGAAATAGTTAATGAAATTAAACTTGTAGGATAGGAAGTAAGACAAATGCAATTAGATGATACAGATTGGACACACGGTGAAAAGAGTCAGATTCAGACCTTGTGTAATTGAAGAACAAGAACTGAAAAACGAAAGGGGGTAACATGGCGTAGAGCGCTTACCTTATACATGGTCTCTTTGAGTTAGATCCCTAGCACTCCATGTGAACACCAAGCCCTACACAGAGTGATCCCTTTACACAGAGACAGGACCATGTTCTAGGAACAACCGAGTATGACTGCTTAAAAAAAAATAGAAAAAAAACCATGAAGATAGAAAGGCATTATAAGTACTAATTATTGCATCCTCAGAAGTTAAAGAGGATAGCTTCAGAAGTTAAAGAGGATAACTAAGAAGATAATGATCAGCATTGTTGATTACTGCAAGAAGCTAAGCCTTGTTAGCACTAAAGCCAGTTCTTTTTATTTGGCTATTAGGAGATCACTGGCAATTTTCTTTTTGATAGAAGTGGTGTGTTAAAGATTAAAATCAACAATGGGGGAAGGTAAGGACTGAAGCAGGAACTTCACTGTTAATGATAGAATACAAGGGAGAAAGGTACTTGGATAAAAGTCAAGCTAGGAAAGAAACAGCAGGGCTGGAGCAATAGCTCAGTGGGTAGGGCATTTGCCTTGCAAGCGGCCAGCCTGTGCCGGCCCGGATTCAATCCCGGCATCCCATATGGTCCCCTGAGCACTGCCAGGAGTTATTCCTGAGAGCAGAACCAGGAGTAAGTCCCTGAGCGTTGCCAGGTGTGACCCAAAAAATTCAAAAAAAAAAAAAAGAAAGAAAGACACAGCAACCAAGATACAAAGTCAGCCAATAGAGTGGGAAAGAATATTTGCCCAACACTCATGTGATAAGGGGTTATTATCAAAGATATACAAGACACTGGTAGAACTTTACAAGGAAAAAAAATCTGATCCCATTAAAAAATAGGGAGAAAAAATGAACAGGAACTTGGACAAAAAAAAGAAATTCAAATGGTCAAAAGGCATATGTAAAAGAGCTCCTCATCATTAGCCATCAGGAAGATGCAAAGCAAAACAATGAGATACCATCTCACACCACAGAGAGTGGCACACATCCAAAAGAGCAAGAATAATCAGTGCTGGTGTGGATGTGGGGACAAAGGGACTGTAATTCACTCTTGGTGGGAATGCCAATTGGTCCAGTCTTTCTGGAAAATAACTTGAACATTCCTCCAAAACTTGATATTGAACTCCAATTATATTCGGAAATACCACTTGTGGAATGTACCCTGGAGACCCAAAAACTCAAAAAAAGAAATACCATCTGAACTTTTATAGTCATCAAAGCACTATTTTCAATAACAAGAATCTGGAAACAACCTGAGTGCACGAGAACAGAAGGCTGGATAAAGAAACTTTAGTACATCTACACAATGGAATACTATGCAGCTGTCAGGAAAAGTGAAGTCATGAAATTTGCCTGCAAATGGATTAGCATGGAGATTATTATTCTTAGCGAAATTTGTCTGAAATAAAAGGATAGAAATAGAATGACTGCATTCATTTGTGGGATATAAATATATACCAGTGATCTATTAACTGTTGGAAATGGTAATACCAGAATAACTGAGCATTGATTGTAGGCAAAGGGATAAACATTATAACCCCTAAATGTATGTATGTCAAGCCACACTGTGTAAGAGAAGTGAGAGAGAGAGAGAAATAAAAGAAAAAACTGTGCCATAGAGGCAGGCTGGGGGGAGGAGGGAGGGAATTTGTGGACGTTGGTGGTGGGAAATGGGTGCTGGTGAGGGATGGGTGCTGGAACATTGTATGACTTAAACCCAATAATGTACATATTTGTAATTGTATATCTCAAGGTGGTATAATGAAAAAAATTAAAAAAAGAGGAAAAAAGGAATAAAAAGAAGCAGGTACAATGTACACACAAATCTTTTCCTTTGTGGTCAGTCAAGATACATGGTAGTTAATCAGAGGATATCTTAATTGCAGTTGGAGCATACTTTTTCTCAATTGCCCTACACATTATTGCCCAAATCAGTTTTTTTTTTTAATTTTTATTTTTTCAGTTACAAAGATATATGATTAAAAAGTTCATATTTGGGTTTTGGTCATACAGTGTTCCAGCACCCATCCCGCCACCAGTGCCCATCTCCCACCACCAACATCCCCGGTTCCCCCCCCTCCACCAGCCCTCCTCCATGGCAAGTTCTTTATTTCTTTCCCTTTCTCTCTCTTTCTCTTTTCCTTTCCCTCCAGACTATGGATTACAGAACATACATTAAAGGGTTGTCATGTCTATCTTTTTGCCTGTATTTAATGCTCAGTTCTAGGTTGGCATTAGTACCCTCGACAATTGTTAGCACACTGTTCCATTTTTCTGTCTTACCTAGCCTCTGACTCCCACACGTTTGTGATAATTTCCACCTTTGACAAGACCTCCTGATATATGTTTCACTTGACCTTGAATATTGGTATCATAATATGTATATATATATATATATATTTATGTTATGCAAATAAATGCAGTCATTCTGTATCTGTCTCTCTCCTTCTGGCTAAATTCGCTCAACATAATCTTCTCCATGTCCATCCATTTATAGGCAAATTTTATAACTTCATTTTTCCTAACAGCTGCATAGTACTCCACTGTGTAGATGTACCAAAGCTTCTTTATCCAGTCATCGATTTTCGGGCACTCTGGTTGCTTCCAGATTCTGGCTATTGTGAATAATGCTGCTATGAACATAAAAGTAGGGATGGTGTTTCCACTGCGTATTTTTGGTTTCCCAGAGTAGATTCCCAGGAGTGGTATGTCTGGGTCAAATGGGAGTTCAATTTCTAGTCTTTGGAGAAATGTCCATATTGTTTTTCCAAAAAAGGCTGTACCAGCCAGCATTCCCACCAACAATGGATGAGTGTTCCCTTTTCCCCACATCCAAGCCAGCGCTTGTTGTTCTTGCTCTTTTGAATATGTGCCAGTCTCTGTGGTGTAAAGTGGTATCTCATTGTTGTTTTTATTTGCATCTCTCTGATGATTAGTGATGATGAGCATTTTTCATATGTTTTTTGGCCATTTGAATTTCTTCCTTGCTGAAGAAATTTTGTTCATTTCTTCTCCCCATTTTTTGATGGGGTTGTTTGTTTTCTTCTTGTAAAGTTCTACCAGTGCCTGATATATCCTGGATATTAACCCCTTATCAGATGGGTATTGGGTGAATAGTCTTTCCCATTCTGTGGACTGCTTTTGTATCTTAGTCACTGTTTCTTTTGAGGTGCAGAAGCTTTTTAGTTTCATGTAGTCCCATATGTTTATCTTTTCTTCTACTTGCTTTGTTAGTGATGTTTCTCCTTTGAAGATACCTTTAGCTTCAATGTCGTAGAGGGTTTTTCCTATATTTTCTTCAATGTACTTTATGGATTCAAGTCTAATATTGAGATCTTTAATCCATTTTGATCTGATTTTTTGTGCATGGTGTTAGACACAGGTCCAAATTCATTTTTGTACATGTTGCTGCCCAGTTTTCCCAGCACCACTTATTGAAGAGGCTTTTCTTACTCCATTTTAGACTCGTTGCACCTTTATCAAAGATTAAATGATCATGTGTTTGAGGTTGGTTGGTGTCAGAATACTCAATTCTATTCCATAGGTCCACAGGTCTGTTTTTATTCCAATACCATGCTGTTTTAATTACTACTGCCTTGTAGTACAGTTTGAAATTGGGAAAGGTGATGCCTCCCATCTTCTTTTTCCCGAGGATTGCTTTAGCTAGCCTTGGGGGGTTTATTGTTCCACACAAATTTCAGGAATGTTTGGTCAATTTCTTTGAAGAATGTCATGGGTATCCTTATAGGGACTGCATTGAATCTGTACAGAGCTCTAGGGAGTATTACCATTTTGACAATGTTGATTCTCCCCATCCATGAACAGGGAATTTCATCAGGGTTTTCTTCTTGCCCTTCTGGGACCCCAGTGATCCGTATGTTGTTTATTCTGGCTTCATCCCGATTATCTCTTGTTGTCTGTTCGGTAATTGTGAGTCTTTTTTTCTATTTCTGGTGTTGTGTAGAGAATCTTTGGAACACATCTTTGAGATAGCTAATTCTTTCTTCAGTAGCTATTATTCTGTTATGATGGCCTTCCGCTGTGTTTTCATTTCATTTACCTCATTTTTAATATCTGTTATTTCCATTTGCATTTTCCTCATTTGTTCTCTCATGTCCTCTTGTATTTTATTGATTTTGCATTCCATTCTTTCTTTGAGTTCCTTATGTATCCTTAACAATTCTTTCCAAAATTCCTTATCAGGTTATACAACTCATTGGTATTGCTTGGCTCATCTGGACTAGTGACTTCACTTACAGAGCTTGATGGAATTTTGCGTTGCTTTACCATTATGACTATTGTAGGTTGCAAATATGAGTTCTTGGGTGACTAGATAATACAGTTAGTAGGTGTCTGGGTTGTTTGCAGAGTTGGGTGGGTGTCAAGGATGTAGGAACAAAGGTTCACTGGTACCTTATGCAAGATAGGTCTAAGAGGATCGCAGGGACACGCTAAGCGCGTCCACCGTGGTTTTGAATTTTGGGATGTGAGTGTAGGGTTCTGGCCTGTTCCCTGGGCCTGATTGCATCTGCAGAGACACAAGGATCACACACACACTTGTGGGGGAGATTACAGACGTTCCCAGAAATGCAGGGCCCAAGGGGTCCCGGGGTGAAACCGAGGCAGTTTACCTAGGTTCCTGTTGATGTAAATTCCGCTCTTCCCTGGGGCTTATTGGGTCCTCGGACACGCAAGGATCACACACACACACGCACACACACGCACACACACACACACACACCTGTGGTGGAGATTGCAGACATTCCCGGAAGCGCAGGGCCTTGCCCCAACTCAGTTTTATGTTTCTAGCCACACTATACCAGTTTTCTCTTAGAACTTTGGATCTCATTTTTTCCTAACGCTTGGAAGACATCTCTCCTCTTCTCTATTAATCAGTATACTCATATTTTCACAACTTTGCTCACAATTCATATTTTTAATGAGTTTAATCATGATTTGAAACCGGAGTTCTGACCTCCGTCACTATTCCAGAATCAGGGACGCTGTCTCGTTTGCCAAGGCATCAAAAATCAGATGGGCTGGACATGTAATGCGATTTGGAGACAACTGCTGGACTAGAGTCGTTACCGACTGGATCCCACATGATGTCAAAAGATCATGTGGCCGCCCACCTACAAGATGGTCAGACTTCCTTGTCAAGACCCTGGAGGAATGGTTTGAGGCTTTTCATATTCCTGAATCAATTAGATGCCATTGGGCTACATTGGCACGAGATAGGGTCCATTGGAAATGTTACTGGTCCCCGCTCGAGCAAATCCATGTATAACGGGATTCAAGTGATCAAGTGATCAAGTGATTAATCATGATTTGTCCATAACCTCTTGAGTAAACTTCAGACTTCTATCTGCTGTGCATCTCTTTCTAGCATACTCAGTTATTGTGTTTATTGTCTATTATTTCTTTCTCCAGAATGTGAGCCCCACCAAGAAGCCTTGAAGTGCTTAAATGTTGGCACATATTACATATTAAATAAATATTTAATATTTATTGAATTTTTTATTTCCTTCAAACAAAATTACTAGTTCTTTCTGTTTTTCTAGTTAAGTAATTTAATCATTTTCACCAAAACTCAATATCATGCTTTTTAGAATTATAATTTTAACTTTTCCTTTCCCTCAAAGAAAACTACCAAGGATGCTAGATTTCCATTGCTTAACATTTATTTGCATTGAATATAATCCTCAGGCCTGCTTTTCTAAATTACATGTGTCAAGGAAAGGTGCTTTCCAGTGCTCACAAGTGTCTTGTTGATGTTTGGTGACTTGGCATATATTGTCTGGTTCACTTTATAATTCCCTGAAAACTTTGGCAGAGCCTTTTCCATTGGTGTGAAAGCATTTTCTATGGACTTGCTGATGGCGTGACTAGTTCCCTCAGGTGTTATAGCTCTCACATAGCTTAAAATAAAGAACTGAATTATTTCTATACCTGGCAGTCTTTATTGCTGCACTTCATCAACTCAATCCTACTAAATTGTTAATTTATTTTACTTACATGCCCATACAGGCATGTTGAAAAGGAATCTGCAAAATTCCACAAAATAAAGTGCCTTCTTTATTGCATCCCTGGCATTTGCACAGAGCAGGAGACTACTCTAGCCAATTCTCTTAAATTTTTCAATAAAACAAAGTCTTGGCTTCCTAAATTCAAAAATGGCAACACTACTTCTACTAAAAATGTTTTAAAAACGTTACAGAAAGGTCTTCTGTTCAATCATCTTTCTCAGGCATTTTCACAAAAGTAGTGAATGAATAAAATCCCAAGAACAATTCTAGCTCCTCTTTTCTTCACAGATATTGGCCACTACCATTTTATCTTTCAGAAAGCTGACGCATGTGGGCCTCACGGGTGGCTTATGTGAGGCTGGAAGGGGAGGAGAGATGGTCGCTTTCTCCCCCAGCCACCTCTGCCACCCGGGACCCGCTGGGCAGGCTAAGGACTGATAAAGTCTGAGATGAGCCCCTGCACAGCGTGGGCATGAGCCCCACCAGCCTCAGGAGGTGGTCGTCAAGCCACACCTGATGTCCGGCTTGATCTCTAGGCACGGGAGTTGATCCCCACCACCTGAGATTTCTCGAGGAGCCACAGACTCAGGCTGGAGCGAGGAATTGCTCTTTGCAGGAAAGGAAAGTCAGTCCTAGACCTTACCCAGGGTTGCCTAAGGGTTCTTGTCTTCCTCACAGAAAAGAATTTTCAGGAGTCAATGAGCAGTGAAGTTATACAGACTTTATTAAGGAGGTTTCAGGAAAGGGAAGGAGGAGGGAAAGGGAGAGAGAGAGAGAGAGAGAGAGAGAGAGAGAGAGAGAGAGAGAGAGAGAGAGAGAGAGAGAGTACACATCTCAAGAGGGGAGATGCGGGCAACACACGTGCTCAGGCACCACATGTGCTGGGCCACGTGGGCTCAGGCAGCATGTGTGTCCATGCAGCATGTGCTTGCCGTTCTTTGGTCAGGACGGCTTTTATAGATTTCTCCCCAAGGTACTCCCATATGGGAGTCATAATAAGTTGCTAAGACCGTTGCCAAGGGGAGTGGACTTTGGGAATTGTCTTCTGTGAAAATCTCCTTTTCTTGACCTCTGTTCCTGCTAGATCTCCTGTCCTGGAATGTAGCCAGATTAAGGGCTGGGCAGAGAGAGATTGATCCAACTTCCCTGAGGGTCTGTTGTTGGTTAATGGGTCTTAACAAGTCAGTTCTTGGTTCCAAAAGGTGACTTTGGATAGAATTAGGGCAAGAATCATTGCCATGTGGGGACCCCCTGTCTGTCTGCCTGCAACAAAGCCACTATGTTAGCTTTCCTTTACAAAAGTTTATAGTCATCCTCCTGAAAGTACTATGTGCTATGTTTCTGCATTTCAGCTCTCAAATTCAAAGGAAAACGAGTTATTTCTTGAATTTTTGTATCATTTCAAAGAGCATGAGTCATAAGATACTGGAATTTGCTTCCTTTGCTATTTCTCATAGACATATATATATATAATTCATATTTTTAACCTTGAAAATATTCATTAATGTGAGGGGATGCTGGGATGAGGTTATGGTTCAGACTATAACTTTAGGTAAATAAAGTATTTTCTTCAGCTTACAGTGAAGGGCAGCTGAGACATGGAGATTTTAGGAAACTCAAAGTTACAGTTAAACTGTAGCTAGAGTTCATGCTGCTCAATTCCTGAAGCCCTTCATTTATAATAACAAACAAAACTACTTAACCTTAGGCATAATTGCAACTCATCTCAATTAATCTTCCACTCAAATGAATTGTTACTTTATTTGTAAATATTTGCAGGATTTTTGGTGCTGGTGATAGCCTGAGGTTCGTATTATATATTTTGGAGGAGTACCTATTCTTGAAATATAGGCATTTTAATTTTGGTTGCTCATGAAATATTTATTAATGCTAATACCAATAACAATAATACCATGGTGATTATGCTCTTCAGTCATTAATGCCCTGAAAGAAGTAATTTGCAAATTGGCACACTGTCACTCAAAGTATTAATTTACCACATGTGGGTATCAAATTACTTCTGGAATCAGGTTAGGCACAGTTGTCAAGGCACTCTGACATTTTTCTCTCTTGTAGCATTCACATTCAATCAGTTGCCAAATTTTGTAGCAGTGCTATTTCCACAATGTGTCTCACATATTCACTATTTCCTCCTTTGTATTGCCACAATGGCTACTTGAATTCTCTTCTTTCCTTTTATTTACAGAATTGCATTTGTAATTGTTCATTTGGCTGTCATTTGACTCCTTTGACTTCTGCTCCAATCTACCTTTATAGTTGCCAGTAAAATGTCTTTATTGATTCTTCCTATAAGAAAATTCAAAATCTAGGCCTGCCTTTGCATTCTTCGCTGCATGAGCATGCAAACACACATGCACACACACACTCACTCACACATGCACACAATGGTCATGTGCACAAATACAAGATACACAAACAAAGGAGATTCTCATCCACATTTAATGCGAAGCAGCTCACAGCACTAGTGCACTTTGGAAACGTAAGAGAACTACAAACATTGGTTCTGAATTTTGTCAGTAGGATCCTGAAAATGGCAACTTTAAGCAAAACGACTATAGCAAAAGCAGATCCTTGCCTTTTGGCATTTTAATCAAAGTTGATTGGAATTTGTTCTCTGTTTTGTTTCATTTTTCACTAACACTGTAACCTAAAGATGCTGAATGGAACTATTTTATTAGACAGGCGACTGCTGTTATTGATAAGGTATGTGGTATACGCACTTGTGTAGAATAACCTGTTGTAGTTGACAGTTAAGTCAGTTACAAGTGCAGAATTCTGAACCTGACCTGAGGCTATAAGTAGGGGCCCCAGTAGAGCCTCTGGAGAAGAGAGCAGCTCCTAGTGCCTGGGCTGGAAGGCCAGTATCAGGGCCATGGGTTCCCTGGTGACTGTGCTGGAGGGCATTCACAAGGGTGAGGAGAGCAGCTCCTGGTGCCTAGGCCTGAAGGGCCATAGGACCTGGTATCTGGGCCCGAGGTCCAGCACCTAGGACACAGAGCACAGTCACAGGGCTACATTGCTACAGGGCCACAGGGCAACAGAACCAAGGCCAGGATCCAAAGGGCCTGCCTGACAGAGAAAGATCATGAAGACAAGGCCAGTATAGGACCTGAAGAAGAAGAGAATAGAGACAGAGAAAGAATGAAATAGAAATAGTTGTAGAGAAACAATGAAACAGGGAAATAGAGATAGGGACAGAGAAACAGAGAACTAGAGATAGTGACACAGAGAAACAGAAAAAGAGACAGACAGAGATAAAGAGAGAGGAGAAAGAGAAAGAGGCCCTGAAGAGAGAAGCCCCTGAATAAGAGGACTTGAGAAGAGAGGTCCTAAAAAGAGAGATCCTGAAAGAGGACCTGAGAAGAGATGCCCTGATGAGCTGTCCTAAATCAAGCGGCCCTGGAGAGAGGAGCCTGCTGGAGAACCTGCTGGGGAGAGAGAGAGGTCTCTGGAAAGAAGCTCTGCAGAGAGGTGGGATGAGGAGTAAGAGAAGACAGATTAAAAGGAGAGCTTCAAGAGCCTCTGTTCTTGTTCCTTCATCCCTCCATCAAGGGGAATTGTCATAGGTACCAGACATAGGCCAGGAACCTTAATGGATAGTAAGTATTGTCGGGGACCCAGACATGCACTGGCATTTGCTGCTTTGGTTAGCCCTGGCCTGAGTAATATCGGGCCTGGAGTCCTTAGGGGTTTCTTGGGCCTAGGGCCCTGGGACTCCTGTGCGGGTGCCAGCCCCTCCTTTCTTTATTAGCTCTGACATACTGGGACTATATAAAGTTCCCCAGGTAACTCATTGAACATCAAGTGTGCGAACCACTTATTTAGTGTATTAGAAAAGAGAAGATACAGCAAGAAAGAAAATAAGAGCTCTCAGGTTAGCAGACAAGTATTCTCATCCAGTTTTTGCCATTGAAAAACAGACCTCTAGTATATCAAAGAATTTCCCTAAATCTCATTTCCTCATTTGTACATGCACCATGAAGGAACTGAGCAAGGTTAATTTAGTTAATTAACACTAACACAGAATGTATTATGTACTCAGCTATGTATTGGAAGCTGAAAATGTAGCACTGAGCAAGAAAAACAGTCTGCACTCATCAACTTGGCAAAACATAAGAGATAATGAATAAGTTAAATAAAATTATAGATTATGATAAAAACGATGAAGGGAATAATTGGTGCTATTATAAGAGAAACTTAGTGTGGGGCTAAGCACTATAGTAAAGAAGATAGAAGTTGTGATTTTCACTTCTTTATTTTCCTGTTCTCAGTAAAAGAAAAAAAACTAGATGTAGGCCACAGCAATGGCAAGAAACAATGGATTCTCATCCACATTTAATGAGAAGCAGCTCACAGACTTAAAAAAATTGTTAGTGCATTAATGTTATCAACTTTATTTTCCCACTTTATAGACCCTAGTTTTGATAGAACCATCAGATAATTCACTCTTTTGGTCTTTGAAAGTAAAAATATTTAAGATGACTGAACTAGAAAGCAATTTTAGTACTTTAAAATAAGTTTCAAGGGTCACCTGCCCCTTGCAGTGTTGCAGGTGTGGCTGTGGTACCCGGCTGTGTTGGCAGGTGGCAGACAGGATATAGGCTTGTCTACACCCCCCAGGGCTCTGACCTGTGGGCCCTGGATGATGGATGGTCTGACATAGGAAGAACAGTGCGCAGCCACACAAGAAGCTTAGATAACAAAGTAGGCTAGGACCAGGTCCTTCCCAGGATCTTTCACATCTGTACAACATAATTATCATTGTAGTTGTAACAAACTGGGAGGTTGATGGGGAATTAAAAGCTATAATGTCACATTAGAAATCACTAATGAGGGCCGGAGCTATAGTCCAGTGGATAGGGCTTTTGCCTTGCGTGCAGCCGACCTGGGTTTGATCCCGGCATTCCATATGGTCCCCGAGCACTGACAAGAGTAATTCCTGAGTGCAGAGCCAGGAGGAACCCCTGAGCATTGCTGGGTGTGACCGAAAAAAAAAAAAAAGACAAAAAGAAATCACTATTGAATATACACATAGATAAATGCATCATAAACCGAAGATAAGACACAAGGTGTAGGAGAGAGGAGAGAAATAGAGTCAGAAATAGAGATAGAGAGAAAGATGAGAGACTCAGACAGATGGGGGAGAACTGTCATCCGGCTTTCCCCTAGCTAAGCTGAAGCTGACCATGAGGCTCCTAGGAGGCAAGATGGGTTTTGGGAGTGGACCCATCACTTCTGTAGGGCCTCAGAAGCAGCTAGATGAGACTCTCTCACCATAATAGCCACCATTATCACTGTACGGACACCACAGCTCATCAGAACCCACAAAGAGAGACGCTGATCTCAAGACCAGCACAGAGCAGCCAAGTTTGAGCCCAGGTAGGCAGCTCTCAGAGGCAGAATTCACCAGGTATTCCTGGAGATGGAGCTGGGGTCCCCATTCCCTCTCTGACCTGTCCCAGTGGCCTGGTGGCCCTGCCCACAAAATACCTCAGGGCTCTCGACCATGATGCAGAGACTCAGACTCACAGGGGAGAGCTGCCATCCAGCTCTCCCCTAGCTCAGCTGACCATGAGGCTCCCAGGAGGCAAGATGGGTTTTGGGAGTGGGCCCATCACCTCTGTAGGGCCTTGGAAGCAGCTAGATGAGCCTTATTCACCATAATAGCTGCCATTTTTGTAGTCCGGACCTGGTACATCAAACTAGTGGAACCAATCATGTTCTAGAATATATTATAATCTACAATGTGTAAGAAAGGAAAGTAGAGAAGAGAGAGAGAGGGAGAGGGAGAGAGAGAGAGAGAGAGAGAGAGAGAGAGAGAGAGAGAGAGAGAGAGAGAGGAGATATAGAACCTGCCATGGAGGCAGGCTGGGGGAAAGGGGAGGGTTGTGGGGACATTGGTGATGGGAGATGGGCAGGGGTGCAGGGATTGGTGTTGGAACACTGTAGAACTAAAAATTCAAACATGAACATCTTGTAATTGCATATCTAACAGTGGTATAATAAAATATTTAAAAATAATAAAAATAAACAAAATAAAAAATTAAAAAAAATAAGTTTCTAAAGCAGAAACCAGTTTCTTACTGAGGACTGAAGAATCCAAGTTTATTGCCTTTGGAAAGTGTTCACTGAGTATATATGATTTCTCAAAATTACAGATTTGCGGGATATTGGTAATCCTTGGTTGTTTGTACAAAATGGCAATGCCAAGAGTCTACTTTCTTTTCCTGGTGCCATCTTTGTCTGAGCTCTTAGGGCAGAAATTTTACAAGCCTAATTAGGTCTGATTAGGACAACTACTAAGGGCAAGACTCATGCTAGGCTGCCTTACTATATAAGCCATCTATAAAGTAGACAATCTGTGTATTCAGTAACATGTCTGAATGAAATTAAAAATAGGAAGTGTGAGACAAGATTCTAAGCCAAGTGAATCTGGAACCATGAATAGCTGTCATCTGGAAAGTTCACACAAGTTAAGGAGTAGGCATATTATTGACATTATATGTCGAAATGAATCTGAGAGTCTATGGAAGTGCAGAGGCTATTCTGAGGGAGATTTGACTTCTGAAATGCTCTCTAAAATTACAATGAGTTTATTCTTTTATTATAAATTTCTACTATTGTCAATCTCTTCAACCATATTCTAAGCACAAAATCAAATAATAATATACAACCAAACAGCTACTGCATTTCATAATAAGCTTGTACATGTTTGGTTCTGTATGTTTTACCATTTGACCTCTGCTATGCCTTTAACTAATCTGCTGAAATTGAACTCTGGCTTTAAAAAAGGATCACCTCAGCCAATTGCACTTTGATGTGAAATAATACCTACATAGAATAGGTACTATTTCCACTGAATTATCTCCATGTATTGTTAGAAGACTAAAGTTCTATCTCCTTAAAGTTCTATCATCTAGTGAAATTAGGTAGCAGGATCAGAGACTGGTAGAAACAAAGCAATGAGCAGGGATCTGAGATCTGAGAAAGCAGAAGAGGACATTGCGATATTCATTGTTCTGAGAGTCCTTTAGAGGAGGGTTAAGCTTCTGATTTCAATCTTGAAGTGCCCAGGTGACAAAGATATAGCTCAAGTGGAAACGAGCCTTGTATGTGTGAGGTCCTGAATTCTATTTCTGGCCCTGTATGGGCCTCAGGAGTACAGTTAGATGTGACCTCAATTAAAAACTAAAAATGATGTGGCGCCTACCTTTTCTACCTGATTGGTCCCTCAGAAGTTATTGTACACTTATTTCTTCTGCCTATTTCTTCGGAGGGGCAGGACCCAGGTGGGCTACATTTTCCTGTTATAGAAGATTGAGAAGATCTGAACTACAGGCTATCAAGAGCAAAGTCCTGATCTTTTTCTCTCTGTCAACTTCTCCTAGGAGACAACATAGAGAAATCCATCATTTGTTCATGTTTATATTTAAAAAAAGTATTCAAGGGGACAGAACGATAGTACAGCAGGGATGGATTTGCCTTGCATGCTGCCGCCAACACGGGTTCAATCTCTGGCATCCCATATGGTCCCCTGAGCACTTCCAGGAGTAATTCCTGAGTGCAGAGCAGGAGGAACCCCTGAGCATAGCTGTGTGTGACCCCCCAAAAAATTCAATTTGTAAATGTCTTTTTAAAGTACCCATCCTTGATCCTACCTCTAGTGGTCAAGCTTTCCTCTCATGTTTATATTTCTCTGCTATTTTTGAAGGATATTAAGGTAATTCATATAGATAAGAATGTGTACGCATGTACATGGTTTCTCTATACAAATTTCCCCCAGTCTGTTATTCCTCTGCTTATTTCCTCTATGGGCTCATTCATCTTTTGCTTTGTCCACTTTTGTATTAGCTTCCATTCCCAAGACTCTGACACTTGGGTAATTATAATTTCATATCCTATCTGCTGACAAATGTTTTGCTTTGACCTTTATTTTTGTTATAAAGTCATTAGCTTGTATGACTACCTGTCCTTGAGTCTGAAATAAATTAATATCTTCATCTTATTACAGGAGGTGAAATAGAACATTTAAGCATTAGAACGTCTTCTAAATGATGCTATTCTTTTATGCCTCCCAAGCAGTGCTCATGGGCACCAGTCTTGCAATTCTTAGCCAAGTAGTATTGGTGGTGGGCTCTAGTTTCAGAGTGGTGCAGGTTCTGCATTATAGGCAATCAGCTGAACCACGGGGGCCTCCAGGTAATATGAGGCTAAAGTATTATATCCAGTGGTGCTGAGAGAGATCATTTGGTGTAAGGGGTGGAACTGGATGGAGTCAGTAGCATATTAAGCTTGCAACCTTTAGATAACCAGAGAATTAATACTATACATATTATAGTATCCTAGGCTCTAACACACAAGTTTCCTGAGGCCAAAAACTTGGCCTTTATGGACACTACATTTTTTGTTTATTTTTGCATCACACTATGATGTGCTCAGGGTGTAAGGTCTGGCTCTGTCTTTAGAAATCACTCTTGGGCTTGGAAGCATATGAGTTGAAACCTGGATTCACCTTGAGCAAAGCAAGCACCCTATCCACTGTAGTACCTTTTCAGCCCTTATACTTTTTTCAAACTTTTCCAGCTTATATAGTTCACATTTCCATGCCATATGCTCATCTTTGGCTTAATTTGGAGAAATCCACAAGGTATTTTCAATATAACATTGAATATTATGTTATAGGAGTGTATAAGGTGTTTTGAGAATCCAGAAGAATAGCATTCAAATTAGTCTTTATTCCTTGTAAGGGTTTCCTTGCCCAAAACGAACAAATCTTAAAGGTGTAGAGGAGGTAATCTGTCCAATAAAAACAATGACTGGCACCGGGGCATGAATTCCAACAGGAGACAGACAGTTCATGGGTCTGTGAGAAACAGGCCTAGCCATTTAATTTGCAATCCATGTGGCCAAGTGCAACTGCATAGATCACATGCCCTTGAGCCTAGCCCTGTATACAAGCTCTCACTCATCTCCTAACTCCTATTTTCACCACACACACACCTTGTGTGGGAGTTGGGGTGTGACTGGAAAATCCAGCTACGTCTGAAGAGACAACACAGTCCAACCTCAGTAGGAAAGTCAGCATCATGCTGCAAGAACTTCTGATGTTCCAAGAGAAACTAGAAACTGGTTAAAGATGAAGAATTTCAAAACATTGAGTTCAGTTAAAATCAAGTGATAGTACTGTAAAAGTGAAAGCAGACCCCATTGGGCATGAGGACCAAGAGTATCTCCCTCTGATGCCAGATACATTTTCAATCTAAACTTACTGATAAGGTCTGCAAGATTATTTTCCAAGGTATTTCATTTCAGGTTTAGTCTGAACTATTGTTAGTATTCATAAATAATAGACCTTTATTACAATATAAAGAAAGTCTTGCATTTTCCCATCACAGAATTTGTAGCAGTATTAACAACACTTTTACAAAAACTGAAAATGTAAGAGAAGTGACCCCCCCTAAACATGGAGTAGTTTCTGGTAATTGTTCTTGATTATTACAGGTATCTCATCCCCCAAAATAAGCTTCCTTTTCAGCATATACATCTGTAAGATCTCAGACTTATGATATTAGTCAGAATCATCTGTAAAACGTGAGAAATATAAGGCTATCAACTCGAGTACTGAATAAGTATCAAAAAAGAGTTCATCTAAAATTTGTGCTTAGAAGTAATCCATATGCACATCTGAGGAACACTGCATTAGCCTTTGCATATTTCTGTATATTTTCTACTGAAGTTGGGTAAACACTCAATATTAAACTACTAAGTAATGGGGTTGGAGCGATAGTCCAACGGGTAAGGCATTTGCCTTGCACGCGCCACCTGTGCCGGCCAGGGTTCAATTCCCAGCAACCCATATGGTCCCCAGAGCAGAGTCAGGAGTAATTCCTGAGTGCAGAGCCAGGAGAAACCCCTGAGCATTGCCGGGTGTGACCCAAAAAAGCAAAACTAAATTAATTAATTAATTAGTTAATTAATAAAATAAACTACTAAGTAATATAGTAATGTTATTTCTAATCCATAGCTAATACAAGTTTATGCATATAAAGAACAATACAAAAAATAAGAGCAAGGACATAGAGATGCTACTTTCAGAAATAGGACAGTAAAATAAAAATATTGACATATCTATAATTAAAATATTTATATTAAACTGTAATATGCAATAATTAAATTATATACATTGATATTATTAATAAAATAGATACTTGTTAATTCAAGTATATTGTAAAAAGGAATAAGTATTGCATAAATCACTGATATCACACCTTTATTTCAAATTGAATTAGTGGTATGGCCATTCAATTATAAGTATGGCTGAGAAATAATTTATAGAATCTTGCTTAAGTACATGTGATGCATACATTTTGCCAATTTAAAAGTTACCATATAAATATTACTGAGAAGTAAATTTAAATATATAGACTTGGTTAAATGTGCATAATTTTATATTACTGTAATAAATATTTGGCTGTTAATTTTGTAAGTGGATTTGAAAAAGTAATTCTCAATATATTTTGGTACATTCTGGGTACAATTATAATCATATAAATATAAGTGCATTCAAGCAAATGGCATTATTCATGCATGATTACCAAGTTAGAGCAACTTTTAAAAATCTACCATTCTCTTAAATGTTTTTCACAACTTGGTTGTCATAACAACATAACATTTATCTTTTACTCTTAGAGAAAATTAACTGTAGTTTTCCTTCTCCCCAAAGAAATTAAAAAAAATAGATGAAAAGTAACACTTAATAATGCCCAAATTAGTGAAATATAAGAAATTATTGGTGGAAATATACAGTCAGTTCCATTAATCATATTAATTCCCTTTACCTACTTACATACTTTTTTAATGTTTTGCCAACATTACATCATATTTGAAAGTTGTAAAATTATTTTGCTTAATAGTAACTATTCTTTTACCAATATGAGCTTAAATCTAAATAGCTGTCATGCTAAACTTCACTTAGAAAAGTGTATAAATATACATGTATTTGCGTAAAGGGCATCTATATGTGATTTAAATGAAGCCACTATTCAAAAAAGTTGAAGCCAAATGCCTCTTGGTGTCAGCCAATAGCTGAGATACTGCAAGATTATCTCTGAGGAACAGAAAGTCATGAATGAGTTTAGTGGCAAAGAACTTCAGAGGATCCTTTAAAAATTTTATGTTCAACATTTTGGAAATTGAGCTAGAAAAGATAAAACTGAGAAAAGATGAAAAAAAAACACTTATTTGAACTTGTTTTGCATTGTAGCTAACAAATCAGTGCAAATATACTGACTTAGAATAATAAAACCAATTCATACTCACAGACCTCTATAGGTTAGAAGTCTGAGTGAGATGGTTGGATTCTCTGTTTAAGGTCATGATTTGAATCAACATGGAAGTGTTAGGGGAAGAATCCACTTATGAACTTATTTTTTTTTAGTTTAATTATATTATGTGTGAATGTAGGGCTAAAGCATATGCTTCATTTCTGTCAGTTGGGTCCACTCCTAATTCTTTAAAATTTCTCTAATTTTTTGGACCATGGCCCTTGCAGTTTCAAAATCAGGAATGATGAAAATAGTCTTCCTTGTGCTTCAAAATTCACTTCAGTTCAAAATCTGAGAAATTATGCTTTAAAACGGTTCCTATGGTTACATTAGGCCTACTCAGATAATTTCATGTTGCCATATATTATACTATAGTCAAAAGAATGATACATCACATGTGTAGGTACAGATTTACTCAAAGATGAATTGGTTACACAAGTCTAAGGTCTTTAAAAAAATCTATTACTGTACACCCTATCTTCTCTATTCTTCTAAGCTCATTCCACTCTAATACTTGGCAACATCACTGAGAAAAGTAGAATTCCAAGAAGGAATGTATAGAATAAGGACATGACTTCACCAATACCCATCATTTTAATCCTCTTTAGAAATTTCAATTTCTCTCTAAATTCTATCCAGTTGGTCTTTTAAGGGAAAAACTGACTATACCACTCAGGATTATTATTTATACTTCCAGTCTTCCCCTTAAACAGTTCTTGTGAATTTAGTGTTTTATTTTTATTTTTATTTATTTATTTATTTTTTGTATCACACCCAGCAATGTTAAAGGGTTACTCCTGACTCTGCACTCAGGAGTTACTGCTGGCAGTGCTCAGGGGACCATATGGGATGCCAGAGATTGAACCCATGAAGGCCTTGTACAAGACAAAGGTCCTACCTGCTGTAGTCTTTACTTGATGTAAATATTATTTACATGATCCTTGACTTTGAAAATGCAAGAGGCCATGGTCCAAAATATATGTCCTGCACAAATATTAGTGTGTTTTGTATAGAAAATATAATTTAAATAGGAATGATGACCAAAGTCACAATTTCTTCAAGAATCTCACTAGTTTATCTATAAACTAGTGGCTGCATTTGAATGCCATGTAGGTATTTCACTGTATCAAATGGAAGCTTGATTTCTTTCCAATCTTATTCTCACCCCTGCAAATATTATCTGTCCTCAAACTTCTAGCTATCATCAAGTAACTGATAGAAAAAGCATATGCAGAATATATCTCTGAGTCTTCTCATCTCTGACATATAGTTCCTCTAACAAGTCTTGCAAATTATACTCAAACTGTTCCAATTTATCATCTTTGCCCAAGCCACATGTTCTTATTTCAACAATGTTAGTAATTTCTAATATACTCATTCTTACTCATTTTCAATCCACACAATCCATACATTCTTTAAAATAATATTTGTAAGTAAAATCTGATCATATTACTCCATGACTTTAAACTTTTGCAGTGGCTTCTTTTTGTACTTAGAATAAATACAAAAATTCTCAGGTTAGCCACATCTTGACACAAGGCATGAAAACACCTAATATTTCTTCTACTTGAAGTGAGAGATAAGTAAAGTTAATGAGCAAAGCTAGAAATATAGTTTTCCATCTACAATCCAAAAGAGAATCTCTGTTTATAATTTCTCTTCCATTTAATAAGTAAGGCACTAGAATGGGATTATTAATGAAGCATTTTACATTGCTTGAATACCAGAGGATACAGATTTGAGGGACAACAGTACAGGAATCAATCTTTTAGATTTAAGTGCAAGTATATGAAGACCATGGGGTCTAGGTGCAGAAAGACATCAATTTTTTGTCAAGGAGGGCTCAGAAGCCACTTTTTAGGACCCAAGTAATAGCACAGTGTGTAGGGTACTTGACTAGCATGTTGCTGTCCAGGGTTTGATTCCCGTCACCCCACATGGTCTGCTGAGTCTGCCAGGGGGTGATTCTTTAGCACAGAGCCAGGAGTAAGTTTTGAGCCCTGCTGGTTTTGGCAATCCAACCTTCTCCGACACCAAAAAGAATGAAATCTTTGGTTAGGAAAATGATTAGGAGGTGGTAGTGGGTCTGCTTCCTGCTGTATTCCTCCAAATTCATGTAATCCATATTTCGTACTAAAACTAATTTTGTTCAGTCTTGCTCTTTTGCATATATATAGTATTTTCTCATAATATCACTTTCTTTAGAGTGTTTATAAAAATAATTTTATTTATTTACAAAACAACTGAAATTGCCTACGACTTACAATTCTAAATACATGTTTAGTTATTACCTATGCGTATTTACAAAAAGATCAGCACATAATCAGAAATATTTAGTCTTAGTCAAAGTTTTAGTCTCAATATAAGTACTAAATAATTTTTTAAGTAACTGTGTTGGTATTTGGCTATATATTCAAGACCAAAGGAAATATTTTATTTCAATTAATCAGGTGATATTAATCAAAATAGATTTAACTTCTAATCTTAACTGTGTTCTTCCAAATGATATAGTTTGATACTCTTAATTATGGAGTAATCATAATATTTGTCACACAAACTTGCTTACTTTTGAGAGAGAGGTTACTTAAAAAAGGGATGAAAAACACTTTATAAAAATAATATTCTAAAAGTATACATTATAAACAAATAGGTAGGTAAATGCATATTAAAACCATTAAGAGTTATCACCACACACCTATTAAAATGACTATAATAAAGAAAACAATACATAATATTTGTTGGAGAGCATGAGAAGGAGAATAACCACACGGCAGAGCCTGGCAAGCTACCCATGTCGTATTTGATATGCCAGATACCAGTAACAATTATAGACCTCATTCCCATGACCTGATGGAATGGTTTGAGGCTCTTTATGTTCCGAGCAAGCAGGTGCCCTTGGGCTCTACCTGCATGAGACAGGACATAGGGAGATGTTACTGGTGCCTGCTCGAGCAAATGGATGATGAACGGGAAGACAGTGATACAGTGATGAGAAAGGAGAATATTTGTTGGGAATATCAATGGATTCAACCATTACAGAAAATATAGATTTTCTTAGAAATTAAATTAGAACTATCATATGAAATTATCATTATCATATCATACTAATTTTAGTTTTAGGTTTTTATGCACAGCACTTATAAGAAACAGAATATCAAAACACAGTTGAGCTATTCTGTTTATTTGTTGGGGTGGAGAACATGAACACCCAGACCATATAGGTCTGAAAAAAATCATGTATTCTGGCCTTCATATATAGAGGAACAGATATGTGTGTGTTTTTTATTAGCTACCAGTCACCCATCTTCCTGTCTTATGACATGCTAAGTCATGTTATAATTGTCCATATGGACCTTGGCAATATGATGAACATTATTGGTTAACAAAAAAACAAAAAGTAGAAATAAATAAAACCAACAGTAACTGAACCATTAGACCTGCACCCCCAGGCAGAGTATCACTTGGAGTCGTATCTGGCTACTCCTTGTATGGCTCAGTAACTCAGCATGGTCCCAATTCTAAAATAAAACTGGAGGTTAAAGTGTGTGCTTTGTATGTAGCCTGCTGCCATTTAATTCCCTATACTGCATAGTTCCATGAGCATAGCTGGGTGTTATCAGAGGTCCTCAAGCATAGCAGGGGTGACATAATTTCTGAGCCATAGAAGGGCCAGAAACACTTTATCCCCATGCCTCACACTGAACCAGAAGCCAGAGTTGTGAACTACAGGTAGTGACTTCTGGATACCTGCACCCCACTTGGGGGTATCCCATGGAAAAACATTATAAGAGGGCCAGGGAAGCAGCTCAATGATAGCAAAAAGGAGTATATGAAGATATGCTACATGTCTCCTGTAATCAAAGGATTAAAACAACAATGAAAAAGCCCTGTACAGCTATGAAAATGATCAAAGCCTGTAATGGTTACATTACCAGGAAAGAAACTCTCATGCCTTGCTGGTAAGACTGCAAATGACTTCATACATTTTGAAGACAGTTGGGCAGTTTCTTATAGAACTGATCATACTCTTTACTATATGATCATGCTCCTGGTTTATGACCAAAGGAGTTATGCACTTCTTTGGTACACTTAGTGTGAGATATTCTGCAATAATATCTGAATTAAAGTGGTAAATTCAGATGGTAAGATTGTTTTTAAAAATGTGTTATTAAGTCATGAAAATATAAAGGAAGCTCAAATTCACATTGCTAAATGAATGCTACTAATCTAAAAATTCTATAGACTTTACAATTCCTATTATAAAACATTTTGGAAAAAAAAGAAAAACTGTGAAGAAAATTAAAAGATCAATTGTTTCCAGAGGTTGAGGGGTGAGAGATTGTTGGGTGAAAGGTTCTACTTTAATCTCCGGTTACACTTAGCTTGTACCCCCTCCCAGCTTTGTTAGGGAGATTTAGAATCAGCTTTTGGTGTTTGTGATGCCAAAAGACACACCTAAAGAGCTGCATTTCAATAGGGCCATTCACCTGGCTTTATCTCTAGATAGCCCAGCCACAATGGGCTGGGCTGGGAGGTTTTGGTGGGCTCTTATCTATAAAATAAACTGGGAGAAAGGAGAGGGGCCTTTTTGCCATTATTTTTTCTTTTTGGGTCACACCCTGCGATTCTCAGGGGTTTATTCTGGCTCTGCACTCAGGGATTACTCCTGGCGGTGCTCGGGGGACCACACGGGATGCTGGGGATCGAACCCTGGCCTGCATGGGCCGGTCGCGTGCAAGGCAAATGCCCTACCCGCTGGGCAATCGCTCAGGCCCCCTTTTTGCCATTTTGGCTACCCTTGGCTCTCTGCCTGTCCTCTCCGTGTTCTCTTCCCTGTTGGTCTTTAACACGTGCTGGCAGTCATCTTGGCCCAGCCGGGATCCCAAAGCCCGGGGTTTTCCTGTTTTTGGATTGTATATCAGAACTTGAGATAGTAACGACTTTTATAATATAACTGCACCAGATCTGAGAGTTCCCCTACAGCTCCAGAGGTAAAAGGGAACTCCTCTCCTGGTATTGTTGGGGACAGGTGGCTCCCTGACAAGAGATAAATAAGTGGAACACAGAGGATTTTTAAGTCAATGAAAGTATTCTACAGAGTATACTGAAAAAAAACTATTTCTTCTTATAGCTGACCAAACCCATGGAACTTAAAACACAAAAATATATTGTTTGGATGATATGCAAACAGATCATTATCAATTACAGCAAGTATCACTCAGTTGAAGAATATTGATAATGGGAAAAGTTATGTATACGTTGAGGCAGAAGCCTTACCGAAAAATCTCTGCATCTTTTCCTCAATTTGAAGCTCTAAAAAATTAGCCTTAATAAAAATGACTTTTTTGCAATTATAAAGTGTTTCTTTAAAATAGGAAACAGTGAAGTAAAATTAAACAATAAAGTCAAATTAAATCATCTAGCAATTATTATTAATATTTAAGTTATTTAAATGGTGCATATTTATATATAAAAGAATGGAAAGACATAATTTTGAATATATCTGCTCTAATAAAATATAAAGTGAATTTTGAACTGTAAGTAAAAACTTATCATTAGCAGTGATAAAGTTTTTCAAATGACTTATTTGTCACTATGCCAAATATGATGAAAAATATTCTGTATGAAACAAAAATTTAAATGACAATTTTTTTTTCTCATCTGGAATATGCTTTCCTAACAATGAAAAATAAGTATTCAGGCAGGGTCCCACATTTTTCTCTCTTATTCAAATTCTAAAAAGAAGTTACTTAGGGGCAGCAAGATGGCAAGTGGATAGGGTGTTTGACTTGCAGGGGGCAACGTGGTATCCCATATGGTCCCTGAGAACCGAGCACCGCCAGGAGTAATTATTGTGTGCAGAACCAGGAGTAACCCCTGAGCATTGCTGGTTATGACCAAAAAATAAAAAAAAAAAAAAAAAAAAAAAAGGATTTACCATCTTGGAGTATCTGTCTTGATGACATTAGTGTAAGAGGATATTTGGAGTCACTTGATCACTTGATCACTTGACATCCCATTATTCATTGATTTGCTTGAGTGGGCACGAGTAGCATTTCCATTTGACCCTATAATGTGCCAGTGTAGCCCAATGGCATCTGGTTGCTTTAGGAATACGAAGAGCCTCAAACCGTTCGTTCAGGGTCTTGACAAAGAAGTCTGACATCTTGTAGATGGGCGGCCACATGATCTTTTGACATACCATGGGATCCAGTCGGTAATGGCTCTAGTTCGGCAGTCATCTCCAAATCGCATTACATGTCCAGCCCAACTGATTTTCGATGCCTTGGCAAATGAGACAGCCTCCCTGATTCTGGAACAGCGATGGAGGTTGGAGCTCCGGATACCTTCTTTCACTTGAATGAGGCGTGATATTACAAGCACAGCTCTTTCAATTCCCCTTTGGAAGATCCGAATAGCATTCTCATCCTGCTTTCGTAGGGCCCAGGTCTCTGAGGCATATGTTAGTGCAGGGAGGAAAGTGGAGTTGAAGAGATATGCCCGGTGCTGGAGTTTCTTTTATCTTTTAGCTACTTCTTCGATGCTTTTGAAGGCATTCCATGCTGCTCTCTTCCGCCTATGCAGCTCAGGTTTTAGGCCGTTCATCACGTTGACTTCTCAACCTAGGTACACATAACTGCTGCATTCAGAGATGTTTGTTCCATTGAGAGTGAATGGGGCCTCTGGAACTAGTTCATTTTTCATGAATATAGTTTTGTTCAGATTCAACTGTAGACCTATCTTTCCACATTCTATGTCAAAGTCAGCCAGCAGGTTTTTTTTTTTTTTTTTTTCATTCCTGCACAGGTATGCTGAACCAGAGACTCTCAGACATGGGGCAGAGCTGCTACTTGCTCTCCCTGTGCCCAGCTGCTTATGAGGTGCCCGGGAGGCATGGCAGGTTCTAGCCCTGGCCTGCCACCCGGCAGAGCCTCACAACAAGTCAGACCACCCTCCCCTACTACATGGGGCCCGCCATTTTCCACATCTGGACTTCCCTCTAGTCACAGCTCCACCCAGCAGACCAGACTATCATAGCCTGGATCATTGACAGCCACCCTGCACCAGTTGTTTTCAATCCGGCCCTGGTATGCTGAACCAGAGACTCTCAGACATAGGACAGAGCTGCTACTTGCTCTCCCTGTGCCCAGCTGCTCATGAGGTGCCCGGGAGGCATGGCAGGTTCTAGCCCTGGCCTGCCACACGGCAGAGCCTCACAACAAGCCAGACCACCCTACCCTACTCCATGGGGCCCGCCATTTTCCACATCCGGACTTCCTCATGTCACAACTCCACCCAGCGCACCAGACTATCACAGCCCGGCTCGAGCAGTTCATCAATAAATGCTTTATTTAGGGGTGACTACAATAGTATGACACCAGCACCGCAAGCCTGGCTAGCTGCTCGTGTAGTATTTGATATGCCAAATACCAGTAACATTTATATTGGGTCATTCCTGTGACCTAATATAATGGTTTGAGGCTCTTTATGTTCCTGGAGCAAGCGGATGCCTTTGGGTTCTACTAGCATGAGACAGGACATATGGAGATATTACTGGTGCCCGCTCTAGCAAATAGATGATTAACGGGAAGATAGTGATAGTGATATGTAAAATTTGAACATGGCTATAGAGTATAATAATAGCAGAAAAGAATAAATAAATGAACAGAGACAGAAATATATCTATGGGAAATAATTTGATAATTTTTGAGCTGCAGTGAAGCATATTGACTTCAAAGTCATTTTTTTCTTATTCCAGAAAGTATTTGCAATCTGTGTTTTCAAACTCAAAGAATTCCTTGCAGTTATTTCTGTGCTGCACACTGCAATGCATGTTACATAATAGTCATTTGATGGCATAGAAATTAATAACTTTGGAATACTTTGGTATTTGGAGCGATTGTGGTGAATCTCTCAACTGTTAAACTACTGTCATGAGGTGGGTAGTCAGACTTGGGTCTGTTGGAGTACATTTCTGAGAACCATGAAATAAAGAAATGTTTAGAAAGACAAAAAACTGTAACAGCAAGAAATATTTGAAGAGACAAAATGTCTTAAATCCAAGAAATGTTTAGAGACAAGATACACTCGAAAGGGAGACATCACGCAGCCTGCGCTGGATAAAGGCCAGACCCTGTCTAGAGATACTCCCAGACAAGAATGATGCCTTGATAATACAGAGAAAAATATAGGGGCTTCTAGAACTACAAGTAATTCTGCTTGACGACTCCCTAGCAGCAGCAATCCTGACCTCAAACTGATGTAGCAGGGAAAAGAAAACAACAAAAAGCCAACTCTATAATCTGATTCCTACAGCTGCTCAAGACACTCCGTCCTGGGATTTTCAGCTTCCTGGTCATGATGCATAATTTCCCCCTTTTTACTCACAACACTTTGTTCTGAGGTTCCCTGTGCCTGCCTTACTTTAAGGGTGCAAAACTTTCTTTAATTTGGGGACTTTCTTCTCTCTTAGGAGAAGACTCTGTAGTCCTATAACTAGTATCTGTCAATAAGATATTTTGTGTCACTATCTGTCTTCTTTTTTCGGTGACAAGTAGATTGGCACCTGATTGGAGCTTGTGGCCAACATCTTCCTTCAGCTTGAGAAGCATGATTTCCCAAAAATGTGTGCCAGGGACCAGCTCCCACCCGGGATGAATCAAATGAGTCTCAGGTGAAACTTGACGACTGCCTGAGTGTTTTGTAGAATTTTGGTGTCAAGGACAAAAGATAACACATAGATTTAATCAGGACTGGTGTCTTTATGTACTTTATGTACTTCACCACCAATAGCATGGCAGATCAGAACAGAAAAGTGGTTAACACTTTCTATTAAGGTTATCTTTTCCTAGACTCTGGCTCCTCTTTCTAGTTCACTGACAAGACTCTGATTTTGGCAATGCAATTTATTCCTTGGACTGCATTTTATGGACTTCCACAAAACTTAAGGTTTTTAGATAGAAAATCTCACAAAGTTGGAGCTGGAGAAAAGCAAATAGGGCTTTGCCTACCCACTATACTATTTTATCTCCAGTGCTCCATATGGTCCCTCAAGACTGCCAGCAATGCACTCTGAGCACAGACCTAAGAGTAAACCCCAAGCACTGCTGGGTGTGGCCCAAGAACCAAAAACTAAAAGTCAGAAACCTTTAGTATATAAGTTATATTTATATTTTACTTTAACCACTGAATAGCATTTTACATCTAAACATCTAGCAATAAAATTAGCTATTTCTGTTAAATTTCTTAGGTGATAAAGTAGCATCAAAACTCCTAAAATACTACCATAATTTGGGGTACTGGGATTTATTCCTTTAGTTATGAGATGACATTAGCATTTGATGTGCATTAACATTAGCATTAGCATTTAGGTGTGGTGACCCCTCTGCACAAGTAGAGATGTTGAGCTATACACTTGATATTTTATAAACTAATGATTAATAAACTAAAAGGTAAAGTAAGGGAGAATGAGTTTTAATTATAGCTAAAGTTTCTTGCTTATATCCAGAGAATATATCAAGGTAGTTCATCCAGGGAGGCTAAAAGATGACTAACTGCAAAAAGGGCAACTTTGAATTTAGCTTGGTTTCTTTGAATTATTGTGCTTTTTACTTCACTCAATTTGTAAAAGAGAAATTGGACTATGCTTTGTCATTTTATACCTAGCCTTTGAAAAAAGCATACTGTTGGTTTGGAAGTTTCCCCAGACATAGCTACAGAGACTCAAAGGTCTCTAAATTTAAATTCTAAAACATGCACACTGTGTGATGCTGTGTGAGAGCATTTCAGTACACCATGATCAAATCTTCCAGGCTTTGATCTTTACTTCAAGATCGGCCACTCTAAGAAATTATTGACTCTGTAAACCTTCTTCATACTGGATCTGGTTCATAGAGCACCTATTAAAAGGAATATCTCTCATAACCTTCTTACAGTCAGCAGGAATGGTCTCTAGATGTAATGTAGTCTATTCAATATGTTCTCAAGATTCAGATTGAATCCAGAAGTATTTAAAGAACCTATAAACTGGCAAAGATAACCAAATGCCAATAACACAAAAGTGAAAAAAAAAACAAGAATAACTCAGGTAACTCTTTGATTCCACGTCAACAGCAGCAACAAAAGTGCACATCCTTTTAAAATGTAGAAAACAATAGGAAATTTCAAAAGTCAAGCAGTTTAGTACTACTTAAGTATCACAGTAGATTCTGCAATTTAGAAGTTTGATAGTTATGTATTTTCTGGTGAACTGAATCTGACCTCCAAATGTGGTGGCAGAATCTTGGTAACAAACTACTTTCCATCCTTATCACACAAAAAGACTGCTTAAAATGTTTCACTCTCTCTTCATTGCCTGAGAGTCATGATATATTTCAAAGATCTGACATATCACTGATTTTTCATTTTTGTGGGCCTGGAGATATAATACACGGTTTTAAGAGCTCACCTTGCATTTAGCCAACCCCAGCACTTCATGGTTCCCTGAACTCCTTCAGAAGAGATCCTTGGAGCACAGACCCAGGAAATATCACTACCACATGTCCAAATACCCTCAAATTTCTGCTGTTTCTATGTTTATAAAATGTATGCAGTATTAAAAACAGTGCTACCTCAATAACAAAAACATTATTCGTAAAAAAAAAAAAAGAAAAATGCCTTTACTTACTTGGTACTGGATTAAATACAGTATGCCATGCTTATTTTATAGTTCTATTTTGTTTCAAGTATACTGTCCTATATATCTGAAAATATAAACATTCTGTTAAGAGAAGCTGGGATATGGAAAAAGCTAAAGCCTCAGGTTCTAGTTCTTGTCTGTCATTAACTATTTATAAGACATTGCTGGGTCTCTTGTATCTTTCTTAACACCAGTCCTTCCATCTGAAAAAAATGCAGTCAGATTAGGTACTGGCTTTCCCTGCCCCAAACTTCCAGCTTCTTAGATAATGTTGCTTGTTTGTATCACAGATAAATGTGTTTAAATTCTTGTAGAAAAGACTCAGATTTACGTACAGAGTTCTGGACCGCAAGGTTTTAAAGCAAAGATTAGATGGTGTGTTTCCCTCAGCCCCCAGCTTCATCTATTGATTATATTTTTTCAGTATTATTTAATTTAGCTTTTCTCATTCTCTTTAAAATAGCTATATTTTTTCCTCAACACATTATAGTTTTTCTAAGTCTCACTTTCTTTCCACCTTGCCTTTGGGCAGAATCTATTCTGTGTTTTGTGGTCTCTTTTTGTTGCTAAAATTCTATCAATATTCTGCTTAATGTTACTCTGTCTGGGAAATCTTCAGTGTCCACACACAGAAATTGCACTTTCTAAGCATATGGAGAAACTTTATGCTTATCTAAGTCTTTGTCTTGAATAGTTACTTGTGTACATTCTGATCTGCTAGATGGTACACTACTTCAGAGAACCATCCATATTTTATCTTTAGCAGAAAATAATAAACTGCTGCTCCTTAACTCTAAATTGTTCAATCTAAAAAAGCTGTTGCTCTATATCCCAGAAGGCAAAATGAAAGTCATTTATAGTCAATGTAATTACTTTAATGTAGGTGAGGATCTGGAGTAAGCCACTGCCTCTACAGTAAACAAACTCACCTTGATGCTGTTTGCTTCAGGGCCAGCTCTGGGTCAGACAGTGCTTTTGAGTAGATTAGAAAGAGAGGGAGATGGCTGGAAGGACTGGAAGGCAGTTGCCTGTTGGTGAGCCAGACTCAAGTCTGATGCCTACTACCTAGTCATCCCTCCATTTTCCCTCCACAAGCTCTCTGTAAAAAAAAAAAAAAAATAAATAAGCCCAACTTTTAATAAATGAAGGAAGAACTAGAGATAGCTTGAAGGATGGGTGTGCATACATAGGTCTAGGTCTGATCCCTGACACCAAAATTTCCCTGAGCAGCACATGGAACAACCTCTGTACAATGCTTTGGGAGAAGCCCCTGAGTTCCACTGAATGTGGTCCCCAAACCAAAATAGAAGCAGGAAAAAAGACATTTCAGCTGCTGGATGAAGTCACCAAGACCAACAAAGCACATGCTAGAGTTGTGTAGAGCGGGCTGATTTCAGCCTCTGACTACACTTTCAGCAGTCTAACTTTATATCTTGACCCTACAAATTTCCAAAGCCAGGTGAGAAATTTAATCAAGAGAGCAGCTGAATTAGTGCCTTTCCTTTCTCTCACTGAGCAATAACTTAATTCTTCTTTGCAAAAGAACCTCCTAGAGTTTCCTGATAGAACCTGAGTTCCATAGCATAAACGGAATGGAGATGGGGTTGTATGTGATGTTATCTTCAGCTTTAGGGAAATGAACAGATTGTGTGGTAAAAGTAGGCTGAAAGATGAGTCTTTGAAAGAAAATCCAAGCAAGCACCATAAACAAGACTCTTTAGGGAAGGTAGCAGTTCAGCAGAAAAGTGTCTGCTGTAGAGGCAGCTGGGGGCTTGTGGGAGGGGGTGGTGGGAGACTGGCAACATTGGTGGTAGAAAATGTGCACTGGTGAAGGGATGGTTGCTGGAACACTGTATAACTGAAGTCCAATCATGATCATATTTGTAATTGTCTACTCACGGTAATATAATGTAATTAAAACTGCAAAAAGTGAACTGATACTGAATTATGTCCTCATTACTCTGATTGCTTGACACAGTAACCATTATTTGTCTATGTGATATTGAAAACTCAGGCTCAGGGTAACATAAATGACTCCCTTTGCCTTAAATATTGCTGTTATTTTAAACAACTTTTGTTGAAGTGAAGTATAGATACCTCTTATGCAGCATGATTTAAGAAATTTCTGACCTTGGAGAGATAGGACAAGTGGTGAAATATACAACAACCATGTTTGAACTCCTAAGTTTGATACTCTGCACTACATGCTATATCTGCTCTTGGGGTAACCATAGTCATTCCTAAGAATTGACAGACCTCTTGTGCCTATACTACTGTGCTAAGTATTGTTGGGGAGTGCCCCCAAATCTAATACACTGCAACAAACATTTCACGATCATGATCACGATCTTCCCGTTGATCATCTATTTGCTAGGAGCGGGGAACCAGTAATATCTCCACATGTCCTGTCTCATGCCAGTAGAGCCAGGGGCATCGGCTGCTACTGGAACATAAAGAGCCTCAAACCATTATATTAGGTCATGGGAATGACCTAATATAAGTGTTACTGGAATTTGGCATATCAAATACAACACGAGAAGCTTGCCAGGCTTGCCGAGTGGGAGGCAAACTCTTTTAAACACCTCAAAAACAAACATTTAAAACATGAATAAGCAAACCCCAACCTGCCTCAAAAAAAAAATAAAAAAATCTTTTTCTTTTTCTAAAAAGATACTTAAAAATGATTAAAGAAAAAAAGTTACTTAATAAATTTTTTCAATCTTCACACTGTTACAAAAATTATTTAAAAAAATGGGGCCAGAGCGATAGCACAGCAGGGAGGGCATTTGCCTTGCCTGTGGCCATCCTAGCCTCGATCCCCAGAATTCCATATGTCCCCAAGCACCACCAGGGTAACCCCTCAGCGTTGCTGGGTGTGGCATAATAAAATTTAAAAATAAAATTTTAAATATTGAAAATATTTAAATTAAAATATATTTAAAATTATTTAAAAATTTTATTTTATACCAGGACTTCAAAAATTATCTCAATCTTATCAGTTTTTATGATAACTAATTTCCTTAATGCAATCATCATACAATTTATTAATAACTATCCTAAGCTCCAAATAAGTCCCCATTGATATCATATCTACCATTGAGTTTCCCTATTATAATTATACACATAATTATATCACATATATTTGAGCTTACATACACAAAAAATATATAACAGATAAATCCAAAATGTAAAAATACAAATACATCAAAGTCCCAAATAACAAATATAAATCTAAAAATTATTGTATAATGCAATTATTGTATATATAATGGAGGTTTTCTCTCTTTTGTAAATGACCATTCTGTTATGTTTTAGATGACCAAATTCTAAATTTGACGTTGAGTTGTAAACCATGATACAACTTCAACATTTCCCCCTGACCCAATCCAGATAACATTCCAGTATCATGAATCACTTTGGCAGTGTTTTGACTGTTGCCTTTTCTCAATTGCATTCCCAGCCTAAAGTGCTTTTATTTGACCAATCCAATCTTTTCAACTTTCACTTGCTAACAATAGCTGATTGCTCTCGTCAAAAAATCATGTCACAATAGCTATGCACTAATTCTTAACCTGGCTGATAGCTTCGCATGAAGAGGTGTTGGAACTGAAACAATCCTGCTGTGGAATATAAGCACTTAAAAAAAAAAGAATAGCTTAAAATAGTTGAAAATGTCTACTTGTTAGTGCTCCTTTCTTTGTTCTAAAGTAATTTTTCCTTTGGATTGCTAGTAGAGGCATAGTTCTGGGAATGGATTACCTGCCAGGTAGTCTGCATTTATTTATATTAACATTTAATGACGGGTAGACAATTTGACTTTAAAAAGAAGATTTTATCCTCAATTCTTGCCAGGAGTAATTCCTGAGTTTAGAGCCAGGAGTAAGCCCTGAGCACAGTTGGGTGTAGCCAAAAAGACAAACATACAAAAAGAAAGAAGGATCTGTATAAAATAAAGAAGTAAAACAATTTTTTCTATACTTTTGTGTAAAAGGAAAAGTCATCCAAAATTTATATGAAAATCACAATGCTCAATAACAAGAAAACAAAGAACACCAACATACAATAAGAACTGAAAAGTATTTTACAACAAAAAGACCTGTAGTTAGCATACAGGCATATGAAAAAAATGAGATGTGTTCATTATTACTTATTATTAGGAGAATGCAAATCAAAACCGCAATGAGATGTTACCTTAGTCCTGTGAGTATGCTCCATACCAAAAAGTCCTGAAAAAAAAACAGGGGCTGGCAGGAATGTGCAGATATGGAAGTTCATATTTCAGTCTCTGCAGAGAATAGTATGAAGATTTCTTTAAAATTTAAGAAATAAAAAATATTGAAGAAATAAAAAAATATTTAAGAAATAAAAATACTGACAGACAGACAGAGAGACAGTTCTAATATATGATGCAGTAATTTCTCTCCTTTGTATCTAAACAACAGGAAAGCACTACTTTGAAAAGATAACTTTAGATCTATGTTCATTTCAGCACTATTTAATAGTGAAGAACTGGAAATAACAAGTATTCGGTAGAATACTAACTCCAGAAACAAAATCTTGCCTTTTGCACAACATGGATACAACGGGAGGGAGTCATGCTAAGAGAAATGTCATTAGGAGAACGACTAATACTGGATGATCTCACTTACACATGAGACATAGTGAAGGAAAGTTAGGAAACATATACGACTAAGATGTTGGAACTAAAATTCTAGAAGGGAAGAAGGATGGAGAATTTAAGAGACTCAAAAAGACAGTAATGGAGAGATTATTGTGAGTTTTATGGTGGTATAATGTGGCAACATATTTTAAGGACTAAGAAATTGTACCTATAAACATGCAGTCCGGTAAATCATCATTATTTCAATAGAATAAAATTGAGTAAATAAAGCAAATGCTTATATAATTGCTATAAAATATTGAAAAATTAGACCGGAGAGATAGTCCTATGAGTAAGGCATTATAGACATTAAAGCTAGGATGCAGATAAAACCAAGGTAGATGTCCCCATATTGCTCTTCATCATAATTATCATCATCATATATAATAATAGGATTTAATCTTATCAGCACAATAGAACTGCCTCTAGAGACTTTAAAATATCCCAGACCACACCCGAGACCACAATTCAGACCAATTGACAGAATTTTATGATACAAAGTCAAGTCAAGAATTTGTTTTATATTCCCTGGTGATCCTGAAGAAAAGTCAAGATTGACAATGGTTAAAAAAAAAGATTGACAATGGTTTATAATAACTATTCTCAATTTTCATCATTATCAGTACATCACTTTATTTGTAGATTAATTGTTAACAGTCTTAAGGCATTCAATATGCTTCAGAAAAGAAAATTTCTGAAAATGGTTAACTGCTATATAGTTCCTCATATGTAGAATTTTACATTTATTTGTCTCTCAATTAAATAATGAACATATTTACTAATAAGTGGATGTATATTACACATATTTACTGATGAGTGCTTGATGATAAATCTTTAGTGGGCAAACACATTTTAAATAACATTGCTCTTTTAGAATTTGGCAGAATGAAAACACAAGAAAATGAGGAGTATCATAGGATATTATTATTTAATTTTCAAGTTTTTTTGAACCAAGACATATATTTTTAAATTTCCTAGCTAAAGTTATCATGCTGAATGAAACCAGTCATGGCCACCTTCAACAAATAATACATTAGATAATTTTGTACCTCCTGATGAAATTTTGCAGAAGAGGGCAAAAGGTATGTTTTATTTTTATTTCTCAATGCAGCAATAATCAGAAGAAAATAATGAAAGTTACAGTCCTGTGTTAGCTTACTGTATACAGTTTTGTATGTTCCAAAATATAGTAAAGTCATATGGAAGTGGCAAAATAATTTTTTCAAGTAAGATATATTAGATTGGTCCATCAGAAAAACATAGAACTAATTGAATCAGTAAAAAATGATAAAAAAGAACTTCTAGTGAACGTAATGAACAAAAAACCTTTTCATTTTTATTATAATAAAATTGTTCTAATTGATTTTTTAAAAAGTTTTTATTGTTTCTTGGTCAAATATCATTAGCATATAATAAAGGTATCATGTGGCATACATCTGTGTCAAAATTACTGTGGGCTTTGGGGGTACCCTCACTGGGACTAATACATAGTTGAGCTAATTAGTCTTCTATTGTTCTTTTAACAGCAAGGCCAATGAGATATTCTTATTTAGAATGGCAACATAAGAATTCTTTTTTCCTCCAGTGGCCGTATTCTATGAGGTAGTTTTTGAGTATGATATTTTAAAATCAGATATTATTTTTAATACAGTTAATTTGCAGGTAATTGCAGGTCTATATATGGACCTGGTATATAATGAATACCTGAACATTAATGAGCAAATTATATCTGTTCTTTTCTGAACATTATACTGCAAAAACAAAAACCAAACACAAAAAAAAAAAAAAAACAATCCTGCAACAATTTCAATGGTTTTGGTTGATGCCCTTTTGACTGTTGCAATTTTCAAGATAACTTTAGTCAGCTGGAAAGCATATGTTAAAAGGGAATAGTTCAAGTGAAACAAATTCGTTTTGCTTTTGTCTCCAAGTGAACTGCACTGTGAAAGGACACAAAACTCTGTCTGCATTGCCTGAGAGGATTGCAACTTGATATAAGGTGTAGCTGTCGAGTAACTGAACACCTTTTTCTACAACCAGAAATATTAAATAACTGGAAAATCCTGTTAGTACTTTTTTTAAACCAGTGAAACAAGTCTTTTTTTTAAGTTTCTCTCTGGCAATATACATATTTCATGTGAGTTTTCCTGGTAGATTTCCTAAAAGCTGATGCTAGGAGGCAAATATTGCTACATGAAGAAATTTATGACTGTTGAGGTGTGTGAAATGAAGTGCAGCTAAAGCATATTTTTAAGGAAAAGCTTGAATTTAAGAAATAAAGTTGTTCATTATTTTTATCTTGTCTATTAAAACTCTTTATTACAGAATGCAAGTGGTTTATTCACTCTGGCAATGGTCTTTAAAACAAAGCTGCTTTAACATTATTTGAAGATCCTTCTTCCTTCTCCTTTTAGATTTTACCCTATATGTTAGATATTAGACTAGAGACAGGTCACTGCTTTCAATTTGTTAAGGAATGTTTTTGTGCAATTGAGATATCAAAATACCTGTACATAATGCCAGCTTTCAGTAAAGGTCACATTTTGCTCAGATTCTGGGAGGAAATGTGCAGAATATTCTTATAGTGTGTGTGCGTGTGTGTGTGTGCGTGTGTGTGTGTATGTGTGTGTTAAAGTAGAATGTGATGTTATATTACTTACAAAGACCATATGTTTTTGGTAAAAAGAAATCAAAAATTTTATAATAATAAATACAAATTGTTTAGGAACAGAATATTTATTTTAATCAATTTAATGAACATTGAAGTACAAATTACTGCTATTTGGGAAAATACATTTTGAATATCTTAAACTTTAAACTTCTAAAATGAAAATCAAGGCACTAAAATGCTTCTTTGTGTTTGAAGTAGATAATGGATCTCTGGTTCTGGTACTTAAAATTTTCAAAGATGATTTCTAATACCTGACAGATAAATTAAGTGTACCTTCCTCAATTATCTTTCCTTTCACTATTCATTTCTCTCTTCCTCTTGGTCATGGTTTCTCTTCACTCTTCTTCTAGTTTTTGTAGTTGCTCTCCCAATGTCACTCTAACTACCTTACAAGAAACATGATTAAATTGATTTGGAAATATACTAAGCACCCAGAGTAGCTCCACTATCTTAAACACAAAGAAAAACTGTATCATACTGTTTTAGAGTACAGATATCTAGATTTATTTTTTTTCAATGAAATGCTGAACAACTAATCCACAATAACTGCAAATGTGATTGTAATATAAAATGCAATTGTAAAGTTCACTTTCTAGCTGTATTAGAAAAGTGACAAAACAACTCTTTCATGTTGGTGGACCAACACATTCCTCTTTTTGTGCAAGGCAACAAATATCAAACAATAGAGGTAATTATGTTATTTTGACTGATATTTCTCCAAACAGCAGTAACCACTGCCATTGTATGTTAAAAAAGGGTATGTTTTAGATATTTGTTTTTTAAACTTCTAAATCATGATTAGTGCATTAACAATGGTATGTTAATAGAAAAAATTCTCATTCTGATGTTTAGAGAAAACCATAAAAAATCACAAAATAATTGGGTAGTTTGCTCTGATACCTCTCATTAGTTTTTTTTTTGTATTTGATCAAAGTAACCAATTCCTTCAAAAGAAAATATAAGCATAAAATAAGGACACCAAATATCAGACACTCAGAGTATTGACCCTCTTTTAACTTTAACCAAAAAAACTAAATAAAACCAGTTTTCCTTTCTTGAAAAATAAATCAACAAAAAAAAACTTACAATAATCCTGATAATATAGATTTGTGTCAAACTGTTGTAGAGATAAAATTTAGGTTTGAAGAAAATATTTATGGGAATATCAAAACTTTTATCTCATATAAAAACAAACTATCATGAAATGTTATCCCTAAAAAATAAAAAAAAAATCCTATGAACTCAGTTAATCAAAACTGATAATAGCGTTGCAAGAAATTCTGATGGGCTTCAAATATTGAGATATTCCTTGCTTCCTCACTAATTACCATGTGATAATTATACCAAGTGAATTCTTTTCACAAACCAAGACTGCTTTGCCCATATCACTTGGCCATTTCTGTGCAACCAAATAGATCAGCCTTACATCTAGGCATTTGGTTTCTTCTACGATTTCTGGTTCAAGATGCAATACACAATTTAATCCATTGTCTCTGATATCCTGAACAGCAACCAAAGGATCCAATGATACAAATGGAAGAGTATGAGTTCCTTCCCCAAGAATCAACTTTGTCCAGTGGAAATCAAGAAACTGGAAAGACCATATCCATCAACCCCACCTTCTCCTTCATCACAAGGGTTGCCTTTAAAGCATTAGTTCAGTAGCAATCTTGATACATTCAACACATTCAGCAGAAACATCTTTCAAAGAAGCATTTCTGCTATATTGTACAGGGTCAGAGTATGACTGTAATACTTAGCATTCTTGCTTTACTAATGTATCCATTTTCCCCTGTTCTAGGATTATGCAGCCCAAGTAATCCCTGTGCTTTGATTTACAGTGAATCTGGGGACTGAAGCACACATGAAGTTAGACTGATTAAAAACACAACCAGATACTTGTAATTTTATAACACTTGCTTCATATCATGCAGCATTTTTTTCTTGAACAGAAAAAATGAACAGAAAAAGACATGCCACACTCAGAAATATATTCAAACATTCACAAAGTCTATTAACTTGATAGTAGGACAAGTGTTCTACTTGTCAGCCAGAGTTAGTATCTTAAATATCTCTTAGAGAAGAAAAGAGAAAGTGGGAGAGAACAAATCCATAAGAATTTTAAAACTGACAATAGCATGCTGGACTAAATGTAGAGTAATAATTACAAGTGAAACTGGAGGTTAATAGGAAATATGAATGACTGATAGAAGCACACAATTCTGGAAATTTCAAGATCTCAAGTGTATTTTATATTCAGAATGGCAGTTATCAACATGAGAATATCAAAACTCCTATTTTTTATGACAATTGTAGAAATCTTTTTTTGGAAATCAAGAATTAGTCTGGGAGTTACACCCATAAATTTACCCCCAGCATTTACTGTCAAGAAAGGAATTTGGCACAGAAGAACACAAAACACAAAATAACTGATGCACTGTGTATCTGATGGATGACAGTGAAGTAGAAGATGCATACTAAATTTGGGGAGCTGTCTTAAAAAATTCCATTGTTAGTGACGTCAACTGAGGGATTAGGTCATTAGGTCAAATTTCTGACGTCATTGAGATTCATTTACAAGTCTTAGAATCCGAAAATATCTCTGAAAATGTTCTGATAAATAGACCAGAAGAAAATTTTATGGAAACGTTTTGGATTAGAAGGCATTTATCAAACAGCAGTTGGAATTTGCAAAGAGAAAATGAAATGAAATCAAAGATAAAAGTATAGGGGCAAAGCAGAACAGTATGTGAACAGTAAGTGAAATACTTCCATTAAAAATACAGTACATTAAAAATATGGGTCATTAAAAATACAATAGCAATCTTAGGAATAATAGAGCAGACAATTGAATCAGTGATATATAAAGGATGTATTTTATAGCTTTCCTAGTAAGCAAAAGTAAAAGCAAGAGGAAATAAATAGAAATAAAGTAATATGAGAAAGACTAAAAAAAGCAACATAAAATGAACTGATTTTTTTAAATTCTGAATAAGAAATTTAAAAAAGTAAAAAAAAATTATGCACTAATTGATGACAAAATCCAAAAATAAATCTTTAAAGAGAAATAGTGATAAGATTTAAAAGACATCCTTGAAATTTGAACAAAAAATATAGCGGTACGTAGACTGAGTCTGAATAACTTGATCATTAGAACAAAAATAATTTGAGTGAAACTGAAGAGTAAAGTGAATTACCTGATAAAAACAAGATAAGTTGGTATTTAACCTCTCCTCTATACCCTTTAATTCATGATTAAGGAATTAAAAATTCCTACTAAGAAATTTTTAGTAGAAATGCAATTATAACAATGATTTTTAAAAAAACAATAATGTTGTAATTTGTCAACAAACAAGAGAATGACATTCTGAATTCAATGAACAAAAACATGCAACATATATTATGTTAAAATTATATATTCATTTTAATCAACCAAGTAGTTTCATGTCTTTTGGTTGTTGTTGAGGGAGGGAGTCACCTGGTGGTACTCACTACTCCCACAGTTATGCTCAGTGATTACTTCTAGTGATGCTCAGGGAAGCAAATGTAATATAGAGAATCAACCAGATTGGACACATGCAATGCAAAAGGGCTGTCTCTGGCCTGATTGTTTCAATTAATTAGCCCTTCTCTAAGCTGCAAACCCGACTTCCTACAATTGGCTTTGCAATCCCATGGATGGGAAGTCTGGAAACTACATTTCCTCTTTCCCGGTCCTTACATGGTTGACAGCAAAAGGAGAATATCAAGGATTCATGGGGGTAGCAGCAAAAATGATCTGTCTCTTTCTATTGTTTATTGCTACTCAGAAGCATTTTTTCATTTCAGAATGTACTTGTTGTTTATGTCTGGTTCTCTCATTCCCTCATCTTATGTGGAGTGCCACAAACCCTCCTTTAATAGCTGCATCTGTTTTAGTAGGATCATCATATGAGCAAATGGAGTATACACAGCAGCTAGAAATGCCATCTCAGGTATTGGAGAACTTGAAATAAAGGGTATCATCTCAACAACAAGGAATGCTAAGCAAAGAACCTGCCATCTTTCCATCATGGGGGAGCTGCAAAGAGGGATGGGTGAGTATGTCTGAGAATGGAAAAACACTGAGATTAAATGCTTCAGCTAAGATTCCACTCTCCCAACATTCGCGCGGCTCAGGCTGGCGCAAACACACACACACACACCAAACAGACCCGAACTGTAACTTCTGAATTAGGGAATGGAGATGTGCATATCAGCATGGCTGGCATCACGGTCAGAGATCTGGATAGCATTTGCTTCTAAAAAATTACATTCTATCTGAAAACAACCTAAATGCCCGAGAACAGAGGACTGGCTAAAGAAACTGTGGTACGTCTACACTATGGAATGCTATGCAGCTGTCAGACAAGACAAAATTATGAAATTTACCTGCAAATGGATGGACATGGAGGCTATCATGCTGAGTGAAATTAGTCAGAAGGAAAAGGACAGGTATAGAATGACTGCATTCATTAATGGGATATAAATAGATACTAGTGTTTTACTAAGTGTGGGAAATGGTAATGTCAAACTAGAACTCACTATTGAATTTACTACACAAAGAGACTTAAATGATAAACTCTAAATATCTGCAGGGCTAGCCACAATATGAAAAAGAAGAGGGAGAGAGATGCAGAGACAGAGAAAGAGAGACAGAAAGTGAAAGAGAGGAAACGGAGTACCTGCTATTGAGGCAGCCTGGGGGTGGGTGGGAGGGGGTGTGGGTACATTGGTGGTGGGAATGGGTACTAGTAGGGTGCTGGAATACTATATTACCAAGAACAAATTATAAACACCTTTGTAATTGTATGTCTCAAGGTGGTATAGTAAAAAACTTTTTTAAAAATTGCATTCTTCTGACAATGTACCTATTCTGGTATAGAAGATGTTTTTTGTAATATACCAAACAGAGACTCTATAATTGCCTACACTTGAGTCTTTGAGACCTTGGTTTGGAGCTGAAATCAAAGACTTATTTCAACCATTCTATAACTGATGATCTCATATCTAATGGCAGGCTGATTACAGTTTTCCACTTCCATCTAGGATCGAGAAGAGACAAATCTTCATTAGAAGACATGTCTATGGGGCGGAGTGATATCACAGTTGGTAGGTCATTTGCCTTGCATGTGGCTGATCCAGATTTGATCCCTGACATTGCTTATGGCCCCCAGAGCACTGCCAAGAGTAATTCCTGAGTGCAGAGCCAGGAGTAACCCCTGAGTATCGCTGGGTGTGACAAAAAAGACACATTTATTTGGGATAAGCATTTTTTTTTCTTTGCCCACAGTTTCTCTAAGCATTATTTTTGTGATATAGGCATGGTGTAAAGAACTTTTTTCCAGTCTAAGGAACCAATTTCCTTGAAAAATAACTCTCAATGATGAATATACATATACTTTGCTAGTGCTACTATTAGCATATAAAACTTTCAAAGAGTATAAGGAAATGACTTTTTAAAATATCAACTTGGGGCTGGAGCGATAGCCCAGCGGGTAGGGCGCTTGCCTTGCACGGCGGCGGCTCATGCCGGCCTGGGTTCGATCCCGGCATCCCATATGGTCCCCGGCGCCGCCAGGAGTGATTCCTGAGTGCAGAGCCAGGAGAAACCCCCCTGAGCATTGCCGGGTGTGACCCAAAAAGCAAAAAAAAAAAAAAAAAAAAAAAAACTGCAAAAAAAAATAAAATAAAATAAAATAAAATATCAACTTATGGCAGTAGTGTGGTGATACATAGCATTTTGGGAGATTGAACTTACAGGATTCATGATATACTTAGAAAAAAAGACCAATGGCATTTTTTATCAAAGCCATAATATGTTAATCTAGGATTAAAATATATATAAGAGAAGAGAGAGGATGGGAGAGAGAGAGAGAGAGAGAGAGGAGATAAAGAACCTGCCATAGAGTCAGGCTAGGAGAGGGGGAGGAATTGGGGTTACTGGTGGTGGGAAATGGGCACTGATGGGGGATTAGTGCTGGAACACTCTATGACCAAAACCAAAACATAAACATCTTTGTAATTGTATATCTCACAGTAGTACAATAAAAATATTTTTTAAAAATAAAAAATAAAGTATTAGCAGATAAAAAATATGAAAGTAGAAGGGAACTTCTCATTATTAAATCCAATTACACACCTGAAACAAAGTTGCTTACTTTCCTGCAGTTTTGAGCTTTGTTGATTTAGAATTCTTAGCTTCAAACAGAAAAATGTTTTCCACCAGGGAACACAGCAATGACAATAGTAATGAGTATTAATAGCAATTAAAGGTTGAAATGATTGTCTTATAAATCTGGATTTTTAAACTAGCTTAATGGAGTTATTACTTCTTAATGAAAATCTATAGTTTTTGAAAATATGTAATATCTGTATTAAGTATGAGAAATGTTTGAATAGTGATGTATGTGGAGAATTATTGGAAGGGGAGCAATATTTTTCCAAATTAAAGAAGAATCAAACATATTTTGATCATGATAATGAAAAATAAGTTTAAAATGCCTTTTTAAAACTTCTTATTTTTAGGGGCTGGAGCAATAGTCCTGTGGGTAGGGCGTTTGTCTTGCACACGGTCACCCAAGTTTGATCCCTGGCATCCCTATTGTCCCCTGAGCACCACCAGGGAACACAGAGTGCAGAGCCAGGAGTAACCCCTGAGCATTGCCAGGTGTGACCACCCAAAAAAATGTTCATACTTTTAAAAGAATTAAAATCAGGACTCTAGCAGTCTAGAGAGATAGTACAGTGGAGAAGGCACTTAGATAACCAGAGTTTGATCCCTGGGACTCACATATGATCCACTGAGCACCACCGGAATTATCAATGAATTCAGGGTCAGGGGTAAACTCTAAGCACATTAATGTGTAGGCAAAAATTCTCCCTAAAATACATAAATATTTGAGGGAATTTTTTATTATAGAATTTTTTATTATTTATCATTTTAAACTAATTCATATAAATTTTTTTATTAACTTACTGTCTCCTGAATTAAAAATTTAAGAATCTGTACATAATGAATATCAATAGTAATATCTGAATTCATATACATTTGTTGGATTTTTTCATATGTTAGGTACTATTTTTATGTGCTATATATCAAATTGTTTAAATTATCATTATGACTACCAAATGTAGGTCAAATTTGTTTCATTTCATTCCTATGAGAAAACAAACATAGAAAAGTTTGTTTCTAAGGAATCTGCTAAAAATCATTTAGTCTTATTTGTCAGTTATTGAAATTCATATCTTCATGTGTACCTCATGAGAAAGATGCCCTAAATAAAGACCTCCAACTCATTCTCAAGGTATTTCTGTCACTTAATGAATTGCAACACCTCGAACAATTCTGGTAGAAGTTTGGCCTCAGATCACTTGATCACTTGACATCCCATTGCTCATCGATTTGCTCGATCGGGCACCAGTAACATTTCCATGTGACCCTATCACGTGCCAGTGTAGCACAATGGCATCTGGTTGCTTCTGGAATACGCAGAGCCTCAAACTGTTTGTTCAGGGTCTTGACAAAGAATTCTGACCATATTGTAGGTGGGTGGCCACGTGATTTTTGACATCCCATGGGATCCAGTCGGTAATGGCTGTAGTCCAGAGGTTGTCTCCAAATCTCATTACATGTCCAGCCCATCTGATTTTCGATGCCTTGGCAAATGAGGATTGATATTCCAAATATAGCTCTTTTGATTCCTCTTTGGGAGACCCTAACAGCATTCTCATCCTGCTTTCCTAGGGTCCAGGTCTCTGAGGAGTATGTTAATGGCTAATAAAAAATGGCTACAGATACTCAAACAAAAGTTTAAAAGATGAGAATTTAATCCTAAGTCTTAGGCACTGATTTTTTTTTCTAAATACTATCTTCTATCATATTAATCTCAATATACTTTTCAGGTGCCTTTGTATCTTTTGTTAAAGCTCTGAGGTTGTAACCATGCTTCTAGTTGAAGAATATGCTTTGGAATCAAAAGTCACCATAGAGACAGAAGATAAGCAGCAGTCCTCTAAAGCAGCAGTTTTCAACATTTGTACAACTGTGGATACCGCTGCTCCATAGACTGGCAATGAAAATTGCTCTGAATCAAATTTCTTGCATGGGAAAATGTGCAAAATTCAACAATTATTTAGATTGAGGGAAGTTGAAAAGAAGTTCTAGAGATGATTGTATAGAGAAATATAAAACAACAAAATGAATCTGTGTCACTAGGAAATCTTACCTATTCAGTTGCCAGTTGAAAAATCTAGTAAATTTGCTAGTTGCTAAATCTTGCCCACTTGAGGTATAGTCAGTCATACAGAGAATGGAAATGGCTAAGGTGGAATACAAGGCAGACAACTTCCTATTGAACCCTACATTCAACGGGAACAAATGGCAGTCTGTCTTGGACTATTTGCACCTCCCCAGATGAATTACAACATGCAGAAGACAGCAAGAAAGCACCAAGTGGCAGGAAAATCCAGGAAAGACAATTGAGTACAACCCCTAGCAAGTAACAACACACCAAGAGAATAATGGTGGGTTCTGAGGGACAAAAAATCAGTGTACAACAGTGTACATCAAGGACACTATAAATAGGAACCAAAGAGAAACCAGCATGAAGCCTGAATATAGGATATTGGGAGGGGTGAGGGACGTACAGGTTGTCCAAGATTATCTGTCCCCATTTTAAAATAACTAACTATAACTTCATAAGCATTGGGAATTTTGTAATCTAGCTTTTGTCAAAATTTGAGGACCCACTTGGGCATTAACAAATTTCACAATAAAAATATAAGAGCCACCTCTATTCTACTGGTGAAACTGAGACACAAAGATTATAAGGTGTGCCTGGAGTTTATAGATGCTAGAGACAATGGATAGATTGGTTAAGGAAAAAATGATTTTCAAGCTTCTCTTCGTAACACTATACTATCTTGTCTTGAAGCTTATTTGAAAACAAGAATGGATACTATCAAAGGTTTTGAAGTTATTTGCTTATAATCAGCAAAGAAAGATGCTAATAAATTTTTTGGTGTTCACTTTTTTCTCAGGTAAATGGCCTTAGGTAATTATTTGCTAAATCTTTCACCTGCATTGTGCATTGATCTTATTTCTAGCCTGATTTATTACTGCACTGTCCTACTTTGAGCCCTTGAGAGCTCCATAGAACCTGTTCTTCAAAAAGCAAAGGGAAGGATCCTATTTAGTCTCGATCTGTCCCGTTTAAAGGTGTTTTAGGTTTGAAAACTTTCAATTATGTCTTGAGTGGGGGAAACCTCTTAGGATTAGAAGAGGAAAAAAGGATTTTAATTTTTTTTATCCTTAAAACAAGAAAGAATAAAATTATTTTTCAATTAAAGACTTTGTCTTGGCCTAAGGATTTAAAGCATTCAATCTCTGAAGAATTTGGGTTCCCCAGAGTGGGAATATCAAATTTAAACTATAGAAATCACTTGAATTAAAGAAACTTAATAAAATGTATAGTTTTACTGGATTTACTTCATTTTTACAGTTTGATAGACTTTAGTAATATGCAATTGCATGTTTTCCTTGTATCACAGCCACAATCATTTCTATCAAATTACTGGGATAGTCAATATTTATTTGCATCATGAAGATAGTCATTTCTATTAAATAAATCCAGTTCTTGTCATTGATTTATTTGGGCAACAATACAACTGCTTACAAAGAGGAGTGAAGCTGGAGGGATATGTAATTTGTCAAGGCATTAAAATTGGTATTGTGTCTTTAGGAAAAAATTCTATACTTGGAGAGGAAAAACTAGGTTTGGCTCCCTGTCTAACTGGGTAGTTTCTTAATCACGTTTTTTTTCTTTTTTTTTTTTCTCCCCTCATATAGTTCATGAATCTCTGCTAGGTTTCCCTGCCCTTTGCTTTCCATATCCTTATGAATAGTTGCCAAACAAAGACAAGTGAAAATTTAAGCTTTTTATTAATTTGCCTTCCCATTCTCCGTATTGTACTAGTAACGCACAATACGTTTTTAGTTGGAATACTTTGTACATTACTCTGGCATAATAGGTAAGCAAGGACTATCCCAGGCAAACCCTAGTTTTAAGTTAAAGTTTTCTAATATTTCTTGCTATTCCTCACTTTCAATTGATCCCTCAATTTCAATGACTTGATACTTATGCTACTTCCAAGTTTCTGTCCTTCTCTTTCCATATGCCAGCTTAATCTACTAATACTGTTTTTGCCTTGTCGTTTACTTGAAATTTTGGTCATGTTACCCTTTATATTTAGTGTCATAATACTTGTGGGAACCTTAGGGAGGTACTTGAGAACTTGCTATAAATGAAATAGTCTTGCATCTTTTTTTTTTTTGGGTTATACCGGCGCTGGTCAGGGGGTTACTTCTGGCTCTGCACTCAGGAATTACTCCTGGCAGTGCTCAGGGACCATATGGAAAGCCAGGGATTGAACCCAGGCTGGCGCAGGCCGGCCTGCCGGCCGTGTGCAAGGCAAATGCCCTACCGCTGGGCTATCACTCCGGCCCTAGTCTCGCATCTTTGCATTAGAAATGTATATTTAAACACCAACGTAGAAGCCAAGTCCTGTCCTCTTTGACTGGTCATCTACCTGAGGCTTGGAGCATTAAGTGCGCTGTGTTTTCTGTTTTCACTATTTTCTATAAACATGATAGAAATCTGCCAGCTCATCTGGAATCCATGATAGTGGCTAATTTTAAAACATTGACACATTCCTTCATGCTTCTGAATCTTTGAGGCTGTTATAACTGTATTTTTGGGAAAAGAATCTTTAGTAGCTATTTTATTCATTGTTTTTTGCATCTGTATATGGCTTTCATAATCAACTTCAGGAACTCCCACAAGTGAGGCAAGTGCTCTATCACACAACCTGAACCATTTCATTCTTTCTTAACATTAATTTTGTATACATTTATATCAAATATTACTTTTATCTTACATGCCCCAAAGAAGTACTTTGTAGTTTTGGGAGGATTATCTTTTTTCTCACAAGTGTCAAGTTTTGATAAGAATCTTCTATATCCGAAAGACAATGGTGGGCATAAATTGTAGTATAGAGGTAAATACACTCACATGGTAGAATGAACTACAGGAGACTGGAAACAGTATTTACGATTATTTGACTCTAGACAAGAGAAAAGTGGACCAAAATATAGATAGGGAAAATAGAAACTGACATTAGAAAGTATCAGATTAGTTAAATCTCATAGATGGTAACATAGACACTCACAGAAATTCTGAGAATTTAAATGAAATATTAATTTGCTGGAATGACACTTGAGCAGTGTCTCAAGGGAATGAGAATCTTCCCCAGTACTGCCCTGGCCCCAGTCCTTTCAGGACTGATGCCTTTATTTCCTACTACTGAGTTTGTCAGAAGGTAAAAACTCATCAAATTCCATCTCTGCATAGTTACTTTTACTAAGAAAGCCCCTTTCCCAGAGTTTAACTGTGATTCAACCTCTCTCTTTAGCCAAATTTATTTTTCATCGCTCTGCAGATGGCAGGCCAGAATCTATCTTTCTTCCAAGTTCAGTTTAGGTCTCCTCTAGCCCCTAGATATGTACCAGTTCAAAGGTTTTATGTATGATTGCTTGAGGACTTAGGGCAACACTGGAGTTTTTGCCTTTTTATATCTAATCCACTTCAGCTTTTTCCCTTACTGGTAGGTATTAATCTCAAGGACAATATCATGGAAGATAGCAATGATTTACAGTTTTTAGTAAAGCCAAACAACAACTTTTTTAATTATTATGAGTGATGTTTGGATAGCTTACTTTGATTCAGTCAAAACAAATGAAATGGAGTTAACCATATGCTGTTCAATATCTGAAACTTTGATAACTCCGGTCATTTTTTTTTATTTTCTTCATTGGCGACTTGAAAATGATTTGATTGGTTTAACAATTTAGTTTTATTGCATGGCCAGAAGGGCCAAGAAATATTACATGGAATTTAAGTTTTGAGCTCTCCCAAAGACAAGATTTTTTCACACAGACCTTTGATCAATTCACATACAAAGCACAGTTCTTACATGCAAAAAGGGCACATGGGAGCACCTGGATCTTTCTTACCCTACTGTTTGCCTCTTCTTCTACTTATATTTGTCTTTATGTAAACCTTACATGAGTTTTCTCTGGAATCTAAGAGTTCATTAAATACCTATACATGAAAAAACACCATGCAATTCTTGTGTACATTTTCCATATGAAGATCTTACTACAGAGCCTGTTATTCAGGAAATCGTAAATTATGAAATTAACAGTTTTGAAGGTGCATTAACTGGAATTTCAACAGCATGAAAGAAGTAATAGTTTATTTAGGTTAAATCACAGCTAATATTAAAAGTGTTTTTTTTGTTTGTTTGTTTGTTTGTGGACTTTACTTCCTAAACTATCTTTCCAGGTCCTGAAAGCTTCTTTAAAATCAGAACCAATATAAAATTTTCTACATTACTGTTTTAGTATTAGTAGTATTCGGGCTACTAATCAATGGATAGTAACCCTACCGATGGTAAGTAGGTCTACTTAGTCGACGGTTTTGCCTGAGCAATGTCGCTGTCATGGTAAATTCCAAACAGGATTGGACCACCATCTCCTTCGTGCAAAATTCTACTTCATGGAACAGGGAGAAAGGGTTGCAAGGTTTAAGAAGAGAACTCCCAGAATGACTACCAACTGGAAACTCTTTGGCACCATTGGGCAACATGAGAAGACAGCATCATTGACAACATCAATGAAGAATACAGCCAACTGGTTCAGAACCTCCATTATTGGGTGAAGAATGCCAAGAGAAAGCTAAGAAAGGTCATCTGTCTTCAAAAACTCTTAACTCATTCACCAACATGGCAAGGCATGAACCTCAGGCAACCAAAAACTAATGCTCAAGCATGAAAAGCAGTGCAGAGACGCGACAAAGAACTCAAAGAGAGAAGAGCAGCAATACTGGCCAATGCAGCAGAAGCCGGGAAAAGCATTTGCAACACCCACCTGTCCTTCAACAGCTATGAGACCAAATGACTGCCCTACAACATCCTGAGGATCTATCACATCTCACAGAAATGCAATGGAGGAAATTATTCATGACTGATACTAGGATCTCTTTGATAGCCACGTCCACCAGCCCACATACCAAATTCCGCCCAGGATGTCTATGTCATTCCCAATGTTCTCCCTTCTGATATCTCACATGCTATTTCATCAGTAAAGAAGCAAACAGCACAAGGCCAAGACAAAGCCAGACCCGAACAACTGAAGAACCTGCCATTGATACTTATCAATACACTGGCTCGGCTCTTTACACACTACCTACCTGAATGCAAGGAGCCCTCCCAATGGAAAACCAGCAGACAGTTCTACTGTTCAAGAAGGGAGACATCCATGGCATTGGCAACTATTGCCTGATCTGCCTATTGTCTGTCCTCTACAAGCTGTCCACTCGAGTCATCCTGAACCGGATTGGCAGAACATTAGATGAAGGACAACCATGTGAGCAAGCTGGGTTCGAAAAGGATTCAGCAAAATCCACCATATCCACACAGTATCCAAGCTCATTGAAGTTTTTAGGGAGTTCAAGATGCCACTCTGTCTCATGTTCATTGATTTAAAGAGACTTTGATTCTGTTGAGACTGAAGTGGTCATTGAAGCCCTAGCCAAACAGGGTGTTCAAACTCAACACCAAGATCCTTTGTGAACTGTATAACAGATTCATCACCAGGATCTCACCATTCTACTAGGAAGTGATCATTGATGTCAAAAGAGGGGTTCGGCAAGTTGATACCATCACCGAAACTCTACAGCACCACCCTCAAGAACATCATGCGACAATTAGAATGGGAAGAAATGGGAGTGAAGATAGATGATAGGCAAGTACACCACCTCTGCTTCACTGATGACATCGTTCTAATAACACCAAACATTAGCCAAGCAGCACAAATGCATGTGGATTTTGACCACGAATATGGAAAGGTAAGTCTCTGGCTGATTCTCAACAAAACAATATTCATGAGAAATGAAATAGCTCCGGATGCTACATTCACTCTCAACACAATAAACATCTCTGAATGCACCAGTTATGTGTACCTAGGTCGAGAACTCAACATGGCGAATGACCTAGCACCTGAATTGTGCAGGAGGAAGAGAGTGACATGGAATGCCTTCAAGGGTGTTGACAAAATAGCAAAAAGGACAAAGAACCTCCAGCTCCAGGCTCATCTCTTTGACTCCACCATTTTCCCTGCATTAACATATACCCCAGAGACCTGGGCTCTATTAAGGCAGGATGAGAATGCTATTCAGGTCTCCCAAAGATAAATTGAAAGAGCTATGCTTGGAAAATCACGCCTCACTCAAGTGAGAGAAGGAATCCAGTTTCCCACTTCCATTGACAATCAAGAATCAGCGATCATTTTCCAAGTCCTTTGAAAATTAGATGGGCTGGACATGTAATGCGATTTGGAGATGACTGCTGGACTAGAACCGCTACTGACTGGATCCCACGGGATGTCAAAAGATCACGTGGCTGCCCACCTACAAGATGGTCAGACTTCTTTGTCAAGAACCTGAATGAGGGGCCGGAGTGATAGCCCAGCGGTAGGGCTTTTGCCTTGCACCGCCGGCCCTGTGGCCAGGGTTTGATCCCGGCATCCCATATGGTCCCCGAGCACTGACAGGAGTGATTCCTGAGTGCAGAGCCAAGAGTAACCATTGAGCATCGCCGGGTGTGACCCAAAAAATAAAAAAAGAACCTGAATGAACGGTTTGAGGCTCTTCGCATTATTGGGGCAAGCAGATGCTATTGGGCTACAGTGGCATGTGACAGGGACAAATGGAAACGTTACTGGCACCTGCTTGAGCAAACCTATGAATAGTGGATGTCAAGTGATCAAGTGATCAAGTCTTGGGGCAGTTAGGCGTAAACAAGAAATGAAAGGAATAAATGCTAAGGCAATCCTGAGGGAGAAAAGAATAAAAAAGCACCATGTTTCTTAACTTCAGTTAGAAAATTAAGAGATTAGAAAAGAAACAGTTATTATATACAGATGATGCAAAAAATATACATACTGTCCCTGAAGCTCTTATTTAAAAGCTATGAGATGATCTCTAGTGATAGTATAGCAGGCATGGCACTGACCTTGCATGCAGCCAATTTTGTAGTTTATCCTGGGCATGCCATAACATTCCCTGATTCTGCTAGGATCAGAGCACAGAGCTAGGAGTAAGCTTTGAGCAGTGTTTGACTTGATGTAAAACCTAAAATAAAATAAAATAAAATAAAATAAAAATGCTATGAAAATTAATGAATTCAGCAATGCAGTTTATCACAAACAGAATCAAAAATTTATTTCATTTTTATATATAAGCAATAAAAGTCAGCAATAAAATTAAAAAAAAAATCCTACTTAGTATGCTGTCCCAAAGAATTACTTAGGAGTAAACTATAAAAGTAAGATAATGACCTAACAGAAACTTGATGATACATTTAAACAAACATAAATAAAGACAGTAAGTGGTGAGATCTTGCAGTATTTGAATCAGGCGTCTAACTTGTTGATTGTGAGTGCCTCACAGCCTTATAGCTGTGAATAAAAAATTTCTTCATACTTCAATAAAGTGAGTGTGAAGATCACAATCAAAGTGTGTGAGGCCTGCTGAGGACCACAGCTAAGTATGTGAATAACGCAGTCCATAAGCAAACAGTGTAATCAAGTATGCAACAATAAAGGAATGAGACAGGAGAAAAAGCTGTTATACATGGACTGGAATTTTAATCAAAATGTTGTACCAAAAACAATTTAAAGCATTGATACAATCCTGGTAAAAATCCAATTACATTTTTTGGGAAATAAAAAAAAATTACTAATGGTTGAAAGGAATCAGAAAAAAAATCTTTAGTAGCTAAGGCAATCCTGAGGAGGAAAAGAATGAAAGCACCATGTTCCCTAACTTCATGCTATAAACTCCCATTTGACTCAGGGAATACATTCTGAAGACCACAAAACACACAACAGATACACTATCTGCACTTCTATATTCATCACAGCACTATTCACAATATCCAGAATCTGGAAATAACCTGAGTGCACAAGAACAGAAGACTGGATATAGAAACTATGTTACATCTAAACAATGGAATACTATGTAGCTTTCAGGAAAAATGAAGTCATAAAATTTGACTACAAATGGATAGACATGTAGATTATCATGGTTAGTGAAATTAGTCTGAAAGGAAAGGATAGATATAGAATGACTGCGTTCATTTGTGGGATATAGTGTTCTACTAATTGGAAATGATAATGCCAAACTAGAACAGACTATTCAATGTAAGCAAAGAGATATACATGATAACCCCTAAATGTATGTATGTCAAACCACAATGTGTAAGAAAAGGGAGAGAGACAGAGAGAGACAGAGAGACAGAAAGAGACAGAGAGACAGAGAGAGAAGAGGAAAAGTGCTGCTAGAGGCAGGCTAGGGAGAGGGAAGGAATCTGGGGACATTGATGGTGAGAAATGGGCACTGGTTGAGGTGTGAGTGCTGCATCACTGTATGACTGAAACCCAATCATAACACCTGGTTATTGTATATATCATGGTGGTATAATCAAATTTAAAAATAATCACTTTATCACTTGACATGCCATTGTCTATTTGCTCGAGCAGGCACCAGTAACGTTTCCATTTGACCCTATCACATGCCAGTATAGACTAATGGCATCTCCTTGCTTCAGGAATCACGAATAGCCTCAAATCGTTCATTCAGATCTTGACAAAGAAGTCTGACAATCTTGTAGGTGGGCTGCCACGTGACTTTTGACATCCCTTGGGATCCAGTCAGTAATGGCTCTAGTCCAGTGGTCATCTCCAAATCATATTACATGTCAAGCCCATCAGATTTTCAATGCCTTGGCAAACAAGGCAGTGTCCCTGACTCTGGATCATCGATGAGGTTGGAACTCCGGATTTCTTCTCTCACTTGAGTGAAGCATGATAGCTCTTTTGATTCCTCTTTGTGAGACCTGAATAGTGTTCTCATCCTGCTTTTTCTTAGAGCCCAGATCTCTGCGGCATATGTTAATTCAGGGAGAATGGTGGAATTGAAGAGATTTTCCTGGAACCAGAGGTTCTTTTGTCCTTTAGGTATTTCTTCGATGCTCTTGAAGGCATTCAATGCTGCTCTCTTTCTCCTGTGCATCTCAGGTTTTAGGTCATTCATCATGTTGAGGCTCGACCTAGGTGCACATAACTTCTGCATTCAGAGATGTTTGATCTGTTGAGAGCGAATGGGGCCTTTGGAACTAGTTCATTTTTCTTGAGCATTGTTTTGTTGAGATTCAGCTGTAGACCTATCTTTCCACATTCCTTGGTTGAAGTCAGCCACATTTGTGCCACTTGGCTAATGTTTGGTGTTATAAGACCAAAGTCATAAGCAAAGCAGAGGTGATGTAGTTGTTGACTGTCTATCTTTACTCCCATTCCTTCTCATTCTAATTGTCACATGATGTTCTCAAGGGTAGCTCTGAAGAGTTTCAGTGAAATGGTATCACCCTGCCAAACAACTTTCCCCAACTTTGGAAATTCTACCACAAAGCAGTCAATTAAAATGGCATGGTATTGATACAGAGACAGACCCATAGGCCTGTGGAATAGAACTGATATCCTGAATCACACTCTCAAATATATTATCTCGTAATCTTTGATAAAGGAACAAGAAATATTAATTGGAAGAAAGAAAGCTGCTTCAACAAATGGTGCACCGAAAACTGGAGCTATGTGTAAAAGAAATGAACTTAGAACTCTCTCTAATGTCATACACAAAAGTCAGATCAAAATGACTAATTGCATCAATATCAGACATGAATCTATAAGATACATCGAAGAAAACATAGGAAAAATGCTCCACAAGATTGAAGCTAAAGACATCTTCAAAGATGAACAGCACTGACAAAGAAAATGGAAGCAAAGCTAAACAAATGGGATTATATAAAACTGAAAAGGTTCTGCACCTCAAAAGACATGGTAACTAAGATAAAAAGACAGCTTACACACTGGGGAAGAATATTCACCCAAAGTCCATCTGGTAAGGCTTAATATCCATGATATATCAGACACTGATAGAACTTTCCCAGAAGCAAACATCAAACTCCTTCAAAAATGGGGAGAAGAGATGAACAGAAACTTCCAAAAGAATTCTAAGGGCCAAAAAAGCATGTGAAAAAGTACTCTTTATCACTAGTCATATGGGAGATGCAAATCAAAACAAAAATGAGGTATCATCTCACACCACAGAGACTGGCACACATCTAAAAACAGCAAGAACCACTAGTGCTGGTGTGGATGGAGGGAAAAAGGGACTCTCATTTACTGTTGGTGGCAGTGCCACTGTCCAGCCTTATTGGGAAAACAATATGAACATTTCCCAGAGTACTAGATATTGAGCCCCTATTCAACCCAGCTACACCCTCTCCTAAGGAATATACCTGGCGATGCAAATACACACAGCAGAATCATTATCTGCATTTCTATATTCATTGCAGCTCTATTCACGATAGCCAAAATGTGGAAATAACCTAAGTGTCCGAGAACAGAAGACTGGCTAAAGAAACTGTGGTATTTCAACTACACAATGGAATACTATGCAGCTGACAGAAAAGTTGAAGTCATGAAATTTACCTGCAAATGGATGGACATGGAGACTATCATGCTGAGTAAAACTAATCAGAAGGTAAAGAACAGATATAGAATAACTACGTTAATTGTGGGATATACATATATAACTGTGTTCTACTAATTGTGGAAATAGTAATGTTGGACTAGAACTCAGCATTGAATATACACAAAGAGATTTTTACGATAAACCCTAATTCCTGTAGGGCAAGCCACAATGTGTAAGAGAAGAGAGAGAGAGATACAGAGATGAGACAGACACAGAGACAGAGAGAAAGAGAGGAAAAGGAAAAGTGCCTGCTATAGAGGCAGGTTTGGAGTGGTGGGAAGGAATGTAGGGACTTTAGTTGTGGGAATGGGGAACTGATGGAGGGATGGGTGTTGGAACACTGTAGCCAAATTAGGGACTCAATTATGAACATGTTTTTAATTGTTTAACTCATGGTGGCATAATTGCAAAAAAAAATAAATAAAAAATAGACAAAATGAAGTTGATAAGACAGGTATAGAGGCAAAGCAACACTTTGCTTTTGACTGACCCAAGTTCAAGCCCTTAGCACCCCACAGGGGTACCCAAATCTGGTCCAGTAGTGATCCCTCATTCCAGAGTTGAAGGCCTGAGTACCACTGCAAATGCCCCAAAACAAGAAAATAGAAAATAAAATAATTAATGAAAATAGACACAAGTGGAGAAAAAAAGGATAGAATTAAATTAGTAATAAACCCACATATTTATCCACATCTAACCCAGAACAAAAAAATATTCAATGCCATACTATGGAGTACAAAATAGTTCTTCAACAAATGGTACTGGGAAAACCCGACAGTCACATATAAAATGATGAATGTGGACTACTGGAAGTTTTAACTCCACATACAAAAAGTAGATACAAAATACATGAAAGGCTCCAAATCATAAAGTGTATAGAAGATAACAGGGTAAGATATTTTATGACATCAAATTAGAAAATGTCTTTGGAGATGTTATATGGGGTCACAATAGAAATGAAAGCAAAGATAGATAAACAATTGATACTTCATAAGTTGAAAAGCTTTTTTGCTGCAAAAGAAAATATAAAGAGAAAAAAAGATTGACAACTGTTTGAGAATATTTGGGAGAAAATGGGTAAAATTTGGTAACTTCATAATCTGATAATAGGTTAATAAATCAAAAAGCTAACCAAAGATTGGCAGTAAATTCCATATGAGCACCAGAGATTCACACCAGAATTTGAGAGACAGGCAGACTGTCTTATAGCATTCATAGGGTAAACACTTTTGATGTTGAATTTGGGCCTCCTCTGAACTCTCAGACAATACATTTCTGTTGTTTAACATATGATTCCCATCAATGAACTTTTGTTTTCTGGCAGCCCTAGAAAATTAATATATTTTGTATTAAACTCACATTCCAGGTACATAATCCTGTTTTTCCACTGATCAAACCAAATAAATAAATAAATAAAACTTGTCCAAAGCAGAAAACAATCTCAGAAATGATTTATATTTTGGTAACTTATTGATGGAGGGATTGGTCCCCAAATAGATCACTGGAGTTGAAACAAGCTTGTAACACAAATAATTTTATATATTTAACTTTAAGGTTGAACAGCACGTTGAGATGAATACAGAAATTACAAATTTAGATTTTGAGCTTTTTAAAAAGAGACTGAAGTTAAAGATCTTTAGGTGAGAACAATTTTTATAGAGGCTTTTTTTTTGGGTCGCCACCCTCCTCTATGCTCAGGGTTTACTCCCCCCCCTGGCTCTGCACTATGAATTACTCGTGCTCAGGGGAACATATGGGGATGCCGAGATAGAACCCGGCCGGCACAGGTCGCCACGTCACAAAGTAAACACCCTACCTGCTGTGCTTTCGCCCCAGCCCAGAGGCAACTCTTAAAGGAATTTTATTGCATCATTAAGTAAAATTAAAATAAGCCCATCTGCAGTTAAAAGTTGCATCATTGCAAGTTGTAATGTTTTCTGTAAGTGTTGAGGCTAGCTAATAACTATACTTTCCAGGTCAGGGAAGGAGAGCAATTTACTAAAAAATTCAAGTGCTACATTTTGTAGAAATATAGTGGGCTTCCAGAATCTTGGAGACAAGGTCCCAAACATAAATATAGAAAAGAAAAATTCAGATGAGAATTGAGAGATAAAATAACTTGTTGAAGAGATAAAAGAGGACATGAGTAAATGGTAGCATATTCCCTGCTCATGGATGGGGATGAACCAAAATTGTCAAAATGGTAATACTCCTTAGAGCTCTGTACAGATTCAATGCAGTCCCCTATAAGGATACCCATGACATTCTTCAAAGAAATTGACCAAACACTTGAAATTTGTACATGGCACAATAACCCTAATGGATAGCTAAAGCAAGTGCTTGAAAAGGAAGATGGGGAGGCACTCAAACCTTCCCAACTCTAAACTGTACCAAGGCAGTAGTAATTAAAACAGTGTGGTATTGGAATAAAAACAAACCTGTGGACCTATGAAATAGAATTTAGTATACTGACACCCAACCTCAAACACATGATCAATTAAACTTTGGATAAAGGTGCAAAGAGTCCAAAATGGGAGTAAGGGGAAGCCTTTTTCAACAAGTGGTATTGGAAAACTGGGCAGCTACATGTAAAAATGAATTTGAACCTCTGTCTAATACCACGCACAAAAACAGATTAAAATGGATTAAATATCTCAATATCAGACTTGAATCCATAAAGTACATTGAAGAAAATATAAGAAAAACCCTCCACGCATTGAAGCTAAAGGTATCTTCAAAGGTGAACCATCACTAACAAAGCAACTAGAAGAAAAAGATAAACATATGGGACTACATGAAACTAAAAAAGCTTCTGCACCCCCCAAAAGAAACAGTGACTAAGATACAAAGGCAGTCCACAGAATGGGAAAGAATATTCCACCCAATACCCATCTGATAAGGGATTAATATCCAAGATATATCAGGTACTGGTAGAACCTTTACAAGAAGAAAACAAACAACCCCATCAAAAATGGGAGAAGAAATGAACAGAAACTTCAACAAGAGAAGAAATTTTAATGGCCAAAAACATATGAAAAAATACTCATCATACTAATCATCAGAGAGATGCAAATCAAAACAACAATGAGATATCACTTTTACACCACAGAGACTGGCACATATCCAAAAGTACAAGAAGAACAAGTGTTGTAGTGGATGTGGGAGAAGGGGACACTCATCCATTGTTGGTGGGAATGCCGGCTGGTACAGCCTTTCTGGAAACAATATGGACATTCACTCCAAAGACTAGAAATTGAACTCCCATTTGACCCAGCCATACCACTTCTGGGAATATACTCTTGAAGCCAAAAATACGCTAGCAGAAACACTCATCCCTACTTTTATGTTCATAGCAGCATTATTCACAATAGCCAGAATCTGGAACAACCAGAGTGCCCGAAAATCGATGACTGATAAAGAAGCTTTAGTACATCTACACAATGGAATACTATGCAGCTGTTAGGAAAAATGAAGTTATAAAATTTGCCTATAAATGAATGGACATGGAGAGGATCAAGTTGAGTGAAAATTAGCCTAGGAGAGAGACAGATACAGAATGCTGCATTTATTTGCATGACATAAATATATATATATGTAAGATACCAATATTCAAGAAGTCAAGTGAAACATGTATCAGGAGGTCTTGTCAAAGTGGAAATTATCACAAGTCAGTGGGAGTCAGGAGGTGGGTAAGACAGAAAAAAATGGAACAGTGTGCTAACAATTGTCAAAAGTACTAATCTCTAACCTAGAACTGAGCATTAAACACAGCAAAAGATACACATGACAACCCTTTAATGTATGTACTGTAATCCACAATCTGAAGGGGAGGAAAAGAGAAAGAGAGAGAGAGAGAAAAAATAAGTAAAGAACCTATGCCATGAGGCTGGGCTTGAAGGGAGGGGGACGATTGGTGGTGGGAGATGGGCACTGGTGGAGGGATGGGTGCTGGAACACTGTATGACTCAAACCCAAATATGAACATTTTATGAACATCTTTGTAATTGT
>JAJIBD010032256.1:0-17323 GCA_021461705.1 Cryptotis parvus
GGTCAAATTTGTTTCATTTCATTCCTATGAAAACAAACAAAGACAAAAAAAGTTTGTTTCTAAGGAATCTGCTAAAAATCATTTAGTCTTATTTTGTCAGTTATTGAAATTCATATCTTCATGTGTACCCTCATGAGAAAGATGCCCTAAATAAAGACCTCCAACTCATTCTCAAGGTATTTGTCACTTAATGAATTGCAACACCTCGAACAATTCTGGTAGAAGTTTGGCCTCAGATCACTTGATCACTTGACATCCCATTGCTCATCGATTTGCTCGATCGGGCACCCAGTAACATTTCCATGTGACCCTATCACGTGCCGTGTAGCACAATGGCATCTGGTTGCTTCTGGAATACGCAGAGCCTCAAACTGTTTGTTCAGGGTCTTGACAAAGAATTCTGACCATATTGTAGGTGGGTGGCCACGTTGATTTTTGACATCCATGGGATCCAGTCGGTAATGGGCGGCTGTAGTCAGAGGTTGTCTCCAAATCTCATTACATGTCCAGCCCATCTGATTTTCGATGCCTTGGCAAATGAGGATTGATATTCCAAATATAGCTCTTTGATTCCTCTTTTGGGAGACCCTAACAGCATTCTCATCCTGCTTCCTAGGGTCCAGATCTCTGGAGGAGTATGTTAATGGCTAATAAAAAATGGCTACAGATACTCAAACAAAAGTTTAAAAGATGAGGAATTTAATCCTAAGTCTTAGGCACTGATTTTTTTCTAAATACTATCTTCTATCATATTAATCTCAATATACTTTTCAGGTGCCTTTGTATCTTTTGTTAAAGCTCTGAGGTTGTAACCATGCTTCTAGTTGAAGAACCATGCTTTTTGGAATCAAAAGTCACCATAGAGACAGAAGATAAGCAGCAGTCCTCTAAAGCAGCAGTTTTTCAACATTTGCACAACTGTGGATACCGCTGCTCCATAGACTGGCAATGAAAATTGCTCTGAATCAAATTTCTTGCATGGGGAAAATGTGCAAAATTCAACAATTATTTAGATTGGAGGAAGTTGAAAAGAAGTTCTAGAGATGATTGTATAGAGAAATATAAAACAACAAAAAATGAATCTGTGTCACTAGGGAAATCTTACCTATTCAGTTGCCAGTTGAAAAAATCTAGTGGAAATTTGCTAGTTGCTAAATCTTGCCCACTTGAGGTATAGTCCAGTCACACAGAGAATGGAAATGGCTAAGGTGGAATACAAGGCAGACAACTTCCTATTGAACCCTACATTCAACGGAACAAATGGCAGTCTGTCTTTGGACTATTTGCACTCCCCAGATGAATTACAACATGCAGAAGACAGCAAGAAAGCACCAAGTGGCAGGAAAATCCAGGAAAGACAATTGAGTACAACTAGCAAGTAACAACACACCAAAGAGAATAATGGTGGGTTCTGAGGGTCAAAAATCGAGTGTACAACAGTGTACATCAAGGACACTATAAATAGGAACCAAGAGAAACCAGCATGAAGCCTGAATATAGGATATTGGGAGGGTGAGGGGACGTAAGGGTGTTTGTCCAAGATTATCTGTCCCCATCAAAAATAACTAACTATAACTTCATAAGCATTGGGAATTTTGTAATCTAGCTTTTTGTCCAAAATTTGAGGACCCACTTGGGCATTAACAAATTTCACAATAAAAATATAAGAGACACCTCTATTCTACTGGTGAAACTGAGACACAAAGATTATAAGGTGTGCCTGGAGTTTATAGATGCTAGAGACAATGGATAGATTGGTTAAGGAAAAAAAATGATTTTCAAGCTTCTCTTCGAACACTATACTATCTTGTCTTGAAGCTTATTTGAAAACAAGAATGGATACTATCAAAGGTTTTGAAGTTATTTGCTTATAATCAGCAAAGAAAGATGAATAAATTTTTGGTGTTCACTTTTTTTTTCTCAGGTAAATGGTCCTTAGGTAATTATTTGCCAAAATCTTTCACCTGCACTTGTGCATTGATCTTATTTCTAGCCTGATTTATTACTGCACTCCCACTTTGAGCCCTTGGAGAGCTCCATAGAACCTGTTCTTCAAAAAGCAAAAAGGGAAGGATCCTATTTAGTCTCGATCTGTCCCGTTTTAAAGGTGTTTTTAGGTTTTGAAACTCCAATTTATGTCTTGAGGGTGGGAAACCCTCTTAGGATTAGAAGAGGAAAAAAAGGATTTTAATTTTTTTTTTATCCCTTAAAAACAAGAAAAAGAATAAAATTATTTTTCAATTAAAGACTTTGTCTTGGCCTAAGGATTTAAAGCATCAATCTCTGAAGAATTTGGGTTCCCCAGGTGGGAAATCAAATTTAAACTATAGAAATCACTTGAATTAAAGAAACTTAATAAAATGTACTTGTTTTGCTGGATTTACTTCATTTTACAGTTTGATAGACTTTTTAGTGCATAATGATTGCATGTTTCCCTTGTATCACAGCCACAATCATTTCTATCAAATTACTGGGATGGTCAATATTTATTTGCATCATGAAGATAGTCATTTCTATTAAATAAATCCAGTTCTTGTCATTGGATTTATTTTGGGCAACAATACAACTCCTTACAAAGAGGAGTGAAGCTGGAGGGATATGTAATTTGTCAAGGCATTAAGTTGGTATTGGGTCTTTAGGAAAAAAATTCTATACTTGGAGAGGGAAAAACAGGGTTTGGCTCCTGTCTAACTGGGTAGTTTCTTAATCACGTTTTCTTTTTTTTCTCCCCTCATAGTTCATAAAGATCTCTGCTAGGTTTCCCTGCCCTTTGCTTTCCATATCCTTATGAATAGTTGCCAAACGAAGACAAGTGAAAATTCCCAAGCTTTTATTAATTTGCCTTCCCATTCTCCGTATTGTACTAGTAGCATAACAATAATTTAGTTGAATGAAATTTGTACATTACTCTGGCATAATAGGTAAGCAAGGACTATCCCAGGCAAACCCTAGTTTTAAGTTAAAGTTTTCTAATATTTCTTTGCTATCCCTCACTTTCAATTGATCCCTCAATTTCAATGACTTGATACTTATGCTACTTCCAAGTTTCTGTTCTTCTCTTTTCCATATGCCAGCTTAATCTACTAATACTGTTTTTGCCTTGTCGTTTACTTGAAATTTTGGTCATGTTACCCTTTATATTTAGTGTCATAATACTTGTGGGAACCTTAGGGAGGTACTTGAGAACTTGCTATAAATGAAATAGGTCGTGCATCTTTTTTTGCTTTTTAAGTTATACCCGCGCTGGTCAGGGGGTTACTTCTGGCTCTGCACTCCGGAATTACTCCTGGCAGTGCCTCAGGGGACCATATGGAAAAGCCAGAGATTGAACCCAGGCTGGCGCAGGGGCGGCCTGCCGGCCGTGTGCAAGGCAAATGCCCTACCGCTGGGCTATCACTCCGGCCCTAGTCTCGCATCTTTGCATTAGAAATGTATATTTAAACACCAACGTAGAAGCCAAGTCCTGTCCTCTTTGACTGGTCATCTACCTGAGGCTTGGAGCATTAAGTGCGCTGTGTTTTCTGTTTTCACTATTTTCTATAAACATGATAGAAATATGCCAGCTCATCTGGAATCCATGATAGTGGCTAATTTTAAAACATTGGACACATTCCTTCATGCTCTGAATCCTTGAGGCTGTTATAACTGTATTTTTTGGGAAAAGAATCTTTAGTAGCTATTTTATTCATTGTTTTTTGCATCTGTATATGGCTTTCATAATCAACTCAGGAACTCCCACAAGTGAGGCAAGTGCTCTATCACACAACCTGAACCATTTCATTCTTTTCTTAACATTAATTTTGTATACATTTATATCAAATATTACTTTTTATCTTACATGCCCCAAAGAAGTACTTTCTTTTGTAGTTTTTGGGAGGGATTATCTTTTTTCTCACAAGTGTCAAGTTTTGATAAGAATCTTCTATATCCGAAAGACAATGGTGGGCATAAATTGTAGTATAGAGGTAAATACACTCACATGGTAGAATGAACTACAGGAGACTGGAAACAGTATTTACGATTATTTGACTCTAGACAAGAGAAAAAGTGGACCAAAATATAGATAGGGAAAATAGAAACTGACATTAGAAAGTATCAGATTAGTTAAATCTCATAGATGGTAACATAGACACTCCACAGAAATTCTGAGAATTTAAATGAAATATTAATTTGCTGGAATGACACTTGAGCAGTGTCTCAAGGAATGAGAATCTTCCCAGTGCTCCCCTGGCCCCAGTCCTTTCAGGACTGATGCCTTTATTTCCTACTACTGAGTTTGTCAGAAGGTAAAAACTCATCAAATTCCATCTCTGCATAGTTACTTTTACTAAAAGCCCCTTTCCCAGAGTTTAACTGTGATTCAACCTCTCTCTTTAGCCAAATTTATTTTTCATCGCTCTGCAGATGGCGAGGCCAGAATCTATCTTTCTTCCAAGATTCAGTTTAGAGTCTCCTCTAGCCCTAGATATGTACCAGTTCAAAGGTTTTATGTATGATTGCTTGAGGACTTAGGGCAACACTGGAGTTTTTTGCCTTTTTATATCTAATCCACTTAAGCTTTTTCCCTTACTGGTAGGTATTAATCTCAAGGACAATATCATGGAAGATAGCAATGATTTACAGTTTTTAGTAAAAAGCCCAAACAACTTTTTTAATTATTATGAGTGATGTTTTGGATAGCTTACTTTGATTCAGTCAAAACAAATGAAATGGAGTTAACCATATGCTGTTCAATATCTGAAACTTTGATAACTCCCCGGTCATTTTTTTATTTTTCTTCATTGGCGACTTGAAAATGATTTGATTGGTTTAACAATTTAGTTTTATTGCATGGCCAGAAGGGCCAAGAAATATTCCATGGAATTTAAGTTTTGAGCTCTCCCAAAGACAAGATTTTTCACACAGACCTTTGATCAATTCACATACAAAGCACAGTTCTTACATGCAAAAGGGCACATGGGAGCACCTGGATCTTTCTTACCCTACTGTTTTGTCCTCTTCTTTCTACTTATATTTGTCTTTTATGTAAACCTTACATGAGTTTTTCTCTGGAATCTAAGAGTTCATTAAATACCTATACATGAAAAAACACCATGCAATTCTTGTGTACATTTTCCATATGAAGATCTTACTACAGAGCCTGTTATTCAGGAAGTAAGTAGAATTATGAAATTAACAGTTTTGAAGGTGCATTAACTTGGAATTTCAAACAGCATGAAAGAAGTAATAGTTTATTTAGGTTAAATCACAGCTAATATTAAAAGTGTTTTTTTTTGTTTGTTTGTTTGTTTGTGGACTTTACTTCCTAAACTATCTTTCCAGGTCCTGAAAGCTTCTTTAAAATCAGAACCAATATAAAATTTTCTACATTACTTTTTTAGTATTAGTAGTATTCGGGCTACTAATCAATGGATAGTAACCCTACCGATGGTAAGTAGGTCTACTTAGTCGACGGTTTTGCCTGAGCAATATCGCTGTCATGGTAAATTCAAACAGGATTGGACCACCATCTCCTTCGTGCAAAATTCTACTTCATGGAACAGGGAGAAAAGGGGTTGCAAGGTTTAAGAAGAGAACTCCCAGAATGACTACCAACTGGAAACTCTTTGGCACCATTGTGGCAACATGAGAGCAGCATCATTGACAACATCAATGAAGAATACAGCCAACTGGTTCAAACTCCATTATTGGGTGAAGAAATGCCAGAGAGAAAGCTAGAAAAGGTCATCTGTCTTCAAAAACTCTTAACTCATTCACCAACATGGCAAGGCATGAACCTCAGGCAACCAAAAACTAATGCCTCAAGCATGAAAAGCAGTGCAGAGGCCGCGACAAAGAACTCCAAGAGAGAAGAGCAGCAATACTGGCCAATGCAGCAGAAGCCGGGAAAAGCATTTGCAACACCCACCTGTCCTTCAACCAGCTATGTGACCAAATGACTGCCCTACAACATCCTGAGGATCTATCACCTCTCACAGAAATGCAATGGAGGAAATTATTCATGACTGATACTAGGATCTCTTTGATAGCCCGTCCACCAGCCCACATACCAAATTCCCTGGGATGTCTATGTCATTCCCAATGTTCTCCCTTCTGATATCTCACATGCTATTTCATCAGTAAAGAAGCAAACAGCACAAGGCCAAGACAAAGCCAGACCCGAACAACTGAAGAACCTGCCATTGATACTTATCAATACACTGGCTCGGCTCTTTACACACTACCTACCTGAATGCAAGGGCCCTCCCCAATGGAAAACCAGCAGACAGTTCTACTGTTCAAGAAGGGGAGACATCCATGGCATTGGCAACTATTGCCTGATCTGCCTATTGTCTGTCCTCTACAAGCTGTCCACTCGAGTCATCCTGAACCGGATTGGCAGAACATTAGATGAAGGACAACCATGTGAGCAAGCTGGGTTCCGAAAAGGATTCAGCAAAATCCACCATATCCACACAGTATCCAAGCTCATTGAAGTTTTTAGGGAGTTCAAGATGCCACTCTGTCTCATGTTCATTGATTTAAAGAGACTTTTGATTCTGTTGAGACTGAAGTGGTCATTGAAGCCCCTAGCCAAACAGGTGTTCAAACTCAACACCAAGATCCTTTGTGAACTGTATAACAGATTCATCACCAGGATCTCACCATTCTACTAGGAAGTGATCATTGATGTCAAAGGGGGTTCGGCGAAGTTGATACCATCACCAAACTCTCCACAGCACCACCCTCAAGAACATCATGCGACAATTAGAATGGGAAAGAAATGGGAGTGAAGATAGATGATAGGCAAGTACACCACCTCTGCTTCACTGATGACATCGTTCTAATAACACCAAACATTAGCCAAGCAGCACAAATGCATGTGATTTTGACCACGAATATGGAAAGGTAAGTCTCTGGCTGATTCTCAACAAAACAATATTCATGAGAAATGAAATAGCTCCGGATGCTCCATTCACTCTCAACACAATAAACATCTCTGAATGCACCAGTTATGTGTACCTAGGTCGAGAACTCAACATGGCGAATGACCTAGCACCTGAATTGTGCAGGAGGAAGAGAGTGACATGGAATGCCTTCAAGGGTGTTGACAAAATAGCAAAAGGACAAAGAACCTCAGCTCCAGGCTCATCTCTTTGACTCCCACCATTTTCCCCTGCATTAACATATACCCCAGAGACCTGGGCTCTATTAAGGCAGGATGAGAATGCTATTCAGGTCTCCCCAAAGATAAATTGAAAGAGCTATGCTTGGGAAAATCACGCCTCACTCAAGTGAGAGGAAGGAATCCAGTTTCCCACTTCCATTGACAATCAAGAATCAGCGATCATTTTCCAAGTCCTTTGAAAATTAGATGGGCTGGACATGTAATGCGATTTGGAGATGACTGCTGGACTAGAACCGCTACCTGACTGGATCCCACGGGATGTCAAAAGATCACGTGGCTACCCACCTACAAGATGGTCAGACTTCTTTGTCAAGAACCTGAATGAGGGGCCGGGGGATAGCCCAGCGGTAGGGCTTTTGCCTTTACCGCTGGCCGGCCTGTGCCGGCCAAGGTTTGATCCCGGCATCCCCATATGGTCCCCGAGCACTGACAGGAGTGATTCCTGGAGTGCAGAGCCAAGAGTAACCATTGAGCATCGCCGGGTGTGACCCAAAAAAATAAAAAAAAAAAAGAACCTGAATGAACGGTTTGAGGCTCTTTCGCATTATTGGGGCAAGCAAGATGCTATTGGGCTACAGTGGCATGTGACAGGGACAAATGGAACGTTACTGGCACCTGCTTGAGCAAACCTATGAATAGTGGATGTCAAGTGATCAAGTGATCAAAGTCTTGGGGCAGTTAGACGTAAACAAGAAATGAAAAGGAATAAATGCTAAGGCAATCCTGAGGGGAAAAAAGAATAAAAGCACCATGTTTCTTAACTTCAGTTAGAAAATTAAGAGATTAGAAAAGAAACAGTTGTTATATACAGATGATGCAAAAATATACATACTGTCCCTGACTCTTATTTAAAAGCTATGAGATGATCTCTAGTGATAGTATAGCAGGCATGGCACTGACCTTGCATGCAGCCAATTTGTAGTTTATCCTGGGCATGCCATAACATTCCCTGATTCTGCTAGGATCAGAGCACAGAGCTAGGAGTAAGCTTTGACAGTGTTTGACTTGATGTAAAACCTAAAATAAAATAAAATAAAATAAAATAAAAATGCTATGAAAATTAATGAATTCAGCAATGCAGTTTATCACAAACAGAATCAAAAATTTATTTCATTTTTATATATAAGCAATAAAAGTCAGCAATAAATTAAGAAAAAAATCCTATCTTAGTATGCTGTCCCAAAGAATTACTTAGGAGTAAACTAAAAGTAAGATAATGACCTAACAGAAACTTGATGATACATTTAAACAAACATAAATAAAGACAGTAAGTGGTGAGATCTTGCAGTATTTGAATCAGGCGTCTAACTTGTTGATTGTGAGTGCTCACAGCCTTATAGCTGTGAATAAAAAATTTCTTCATACTTCAATAAAGTGAGTGTGAAGATCACAATCAAAGTGTGTGAGGGCCTGCTGAGGTTCCACAGCTAAGTATGTGAATAACGCAGTCCATAAGCAAACAGTGTAATCAAGTATGCAACAATAAAGGAATGAGACAGGAGAAAAAGCTGTTATACATGGACTGGAATTTTAATCAAAATGTTGTACCAAAAACAATTTAAAGCATTGATACAATCCTGGTAAAATCCAATTACATTTTTTTTGGGAAATAAAAAAAATTACTAATGGTTGAAAGGAATCAGAAAAAAAATCTTTCGTAGCTAAGGCAATCTGAGGGAGAAAAGAATGAAAAGCACCATGTTCCTAACTTCATGCTATAAACTCCCCATTTGACTCAGGAATACATTCTGAAGACCACAAAACACACAACAGATACACTATCTGCACTTCTATATTCATCACAGCACTATTCACAACATCCAGAATCTGGAAATAACCTGAGTGCACAAGAACAGAAGACTGGATATAGAAACTATGTTACATCTAAACAATGGAATACTATGTAGCTTTCAGGAAAAATGAAGTCATAAAATTTGACTACAAATGGATAGACATGTAGATTATCATGGTTAGTGAAATTAGTCTGAAAGGAAAGGATAGATATAGAATGACTGCGTTCATTTGTGGGATATAGTGTTCTACTAATTGGAAATGATAATGCCAAACTAGAACAGACTATTCAATGTAGGCAAAGAGATATACATGATAACCCCTAAATGTATGTATGTCAAACCACAATGTAAGAAAAAGGGAGAGAGACAGAGAGAGACAGAGAGACAGAAAGAGAGACAGAGACAGAGAGAGAGAGAAGGAAAAGTGCTGCTAGAGGCAGGCTAGGAGGGAGAGGAAGGAATCTGGGGACATTGATGGTGAGAAATGGGCACTGGTTGAGGTGTGAGTGCTGCATCACTGTATGACTGAAACCCAATCATAACACCTGGTTATTGTATATATCATGGTGGTATAATCAAATTTAAAAATAATCACTTTATCACTTGACATGCCATTGTCTATTTGCTCGAGCAGGCACCAGTAACGTTTCCATTTGACCCTATCACATGCCAGTATAGACCTAATGGCATCTCCTTGCTTCAGGAATCACGAATAGCCTCAAATCGTTCATTCAGATCTTGACAAAGAAGTCTGACAATCTTGTAGGTGGGCTGCCACGTGACTTTTGACATCCCTTGGGATCCAGTCAGTAATGGCTCTAGTCAGTGGTCATCTCCAAATCATATTACATGTCAAGCCCATCAGATTTTCAATGCCTTGGCAAACAAGGCAGTGTCCCTGACTCTGGATCATCGATGAGGTTGAACTCCGGATTTCTTCTCTCACTTGAGTGAAGCATGATAGCTCTTTTGATTCCTCTTTGTGAGACCTGAATAGTGTTCTCATCCTGCTTTCTTAGAGCCCAGATCTCTGCGGCATATGTTAATTCAGGAGAATGGTGGAATTGAAGAGATTTTCCTGGAACCAGAGGTTCTTTGTCCTTTTAGGTATTTCTTCGATGCTCTTGAAGGCATTCAATGCTGCTCTCTTTCTCCTGTGCATCTCAGGTTTTAGGTCATTCATCAATGTTGAGGCTCGACCTAGGTACACATAACTTCTGCATTCAGAGATGTTTGATCTGTTGAGAGCGAATGGGGCCTTTGGAACTAGTTCATTTTTCATGAGCATTGTTTTGTTGAGATTCAGCTGTAGACCTATCTTTCCACATTCTTGGTTGAAGTCAGCCCACATTTGTGCCACTTGGCTAATGTTTGGTGTTATAAGACCAAAGTCATAAGCAAAGCAGAGGTGATGTAGTTGTTGACTGTCTATCTTTACTCCCATTCCTTCTCATTCTAATTGTCACATGATGTTCTCAAGGGGGTGGCTCTGAAGAGTTTCAGTGAAATGGTATCACCCTGCCAAACAACTTTCCCCAACTTTAAATTCTACTACAAAGCAGTCGTAATTAAAATGGCATGGTATTGATACAGAGACAGACCCATAGGCCTGTGGAATAGAACTGGATATCCTGAATCACACTCTCAAATATATTATCTCTTAATCTTTGATAAAGGAACAAGAAATATTAATTGGAAGAAAGAAAGCCGTTTCAACAAATGGTGCTGGGAAAACTAGGCAGCTATGTGTAAAAGAAATGAACTTAGAACTCTCTCTAATGTCATACACAAAAGTCAGATCAAAATGATTAATTATATCAATATCAGACTGAATCTATAAGATACATCGAAGAAAACATAGGAAAAATGCTCTACAAGATTGAAGCTATAGACATCTTCAAAGATGAAACAGCACTGACAAAGAAAATGGAAGCAAAGATAAACAAATGGGATTATATAAAACTGAAAAGGTTCTTGCACCTCAAAAGACATAGGTAACTACGATATAAAGACAGCTTACACACTGGGGAAGAATATTCACCCAAAGTCCATCTGATAAAGGCTTAATATCCATGATATATCAGACACTGATAGAACTTTCCAAGAAGCAAACATCAAACTCCTTCAAAAATGGGGAGAAGAGATGAACAGAAACTTCCAAAAAAGAATTCTAAAAGGGCCAAAAAAGCATGTGAAAAAGTACTCTTTATCACTAGTCATATGGGAGATGCAAATCAAAACAAAAATGAGGTATCATCTCACACCACAGAGACTGGCACACATCTAAAACAGCAAGAACCACTAGTGCTGGTGTGGATGGAGGGAAAAAGGGACTCTCATTTACTGTTGGTGGCAGTGCCCACTGTCCAGCCTTATTGGAAAACAATATGAACATTTCCCAGAGTACTAGATATTGAGCTCCTATTCAACCCAGCTACCACTCCTAGGAATATACCCTGGCGATGCAAATACACACAGCAGAATCATTATCTGCATTTCTATATTCATTGCAGCTCTATTCACGATAGCCAAAATGTGGAAATAACCTAAGTGTCCGAGAACAGAAGACTGGCTAAAGAAACTGTGGTATTTCAACTACACAATGGAATACTATGCAGCTGTCAGAAAAGTTGAAGTCATGAAATTTACCTGCAAATGGATGGACATGGAGACTATCATGCTGAGTAAAACTAATCAGAAGGTAAAGAACAGATATAGAATAACTACGTTAATTAATGGGATATACATATATAACTGTGTTCTACTAATTGTGGGAAATAGTAATGTTGGACTAGAACTCAGCATTGAATATACACAAAGAGATTTACACGATAAACCCTAAATTCCTGTAGGGCAAGCCACAATGTAAGAGAAGAGAGAGAGAGATACAGAGAGATAGAGACAGACACAGAGACAGAGAGAAAGAGAGGGAAAAGGGAAAAGTGCCTGCTATAGAGGCAGGTTGGGAGTGGGTGGGAAGGAATGTAGGGACTTTGGTTGTGGGAATGGGGAACTGATGGAGGGATGGGTGTTGGAACACTGTACAAATTAGACCCAATTATGAACATGTTTTTAATTGTTTAACTCATGGTGGCATAATTAAAAATAAAAATAAATAAAAAATAGACAAAATGAAGTTGACAAGACAGTATAGAGGCAAAGCAATAGCTTTGCTTGTGACTGACAAGTTCAAGCCCTTAGCACCCCATGGGGTATCCCAAATCTGGTCCAGTAGTGATCTCTTATTCCAGAGCTGAAGGCCTGAGTACCACTGCATGTGGTCCCCAAAACAAGAAAATAGAAAATAAAATAATTAATGAAAATAGACACATGGAGGAAAAAGGATAGAATTAAAATTTTTTGTAATAAACCCACATATTTATCCACATCTAACCCAGAACAAAATATTCAATGCCATACTATGGAGTACAAAATAGTTCTTCAACAAATGGTACTGGGAAAACTGGACAGTCACATATAAAATGATGAATGTGGACTACTGAAGTTTTTTAACTCCACATACAAAAGTAGATACAAAATACATGAAAGGCTCCAAATCATAAAGTGTATAGAAGATAACAGGGTAAGATATTTATGACATCAAATTAGAAATGTCTTTGGAGATGTATATGTGGCCCAATAGAAATGAAAGCAAAGATAGATAAACAATTGATACTTCATTAAGTTGAAAAGCTTTTTTGCTGCAAAAGAAAATATAAAGAGAAAAAAAAGATTGCCAACTGTTTGGAGAATATTTGGGAGAAATGGCAAAATTTGCACTTCATAATCTGATAATAGGTTAATAACCAAAGTGCTAACCAAAGATTGGCAGTAAATTCCCATAAGGAGCACCAGAGATTCACACAGAATTTGAGAGACAGGCAGACTGTCTTATAGCATTCATAAGGGTAACACTTTGATGTTGGATTTTGGGCCTCTCTGAACTCTCAGACAATACATTTCTGTTGTTTAAGATATGATTCCCATCAATGAACTTTGCTTTGGCAGCCCTAGAAAATTAATATATTTTGTGCTTAAACTCACATCTCCAGGTACATAATCCTGTTTTTTCCACTGATCAAACCAGCAAATAAATAAATAAATAAAATTAGCATCCAAAGCAGAAAACAACTTCAGAAATGATTTATATTTTGCACTTATTGATGGAGATTGGTCCTTAAATAGATCACTGGAGTTGAAACAAGCTTGTAACACAAATAATTTTATATATTTAACTTTAAGGTTGAACAGCACGTTGAGATGAATAGCAGGAAATTACAAATTTAGATTTTGAGCTTTAAAAGAGACTGAGTTAAAGATCTTTAGGTGAGAACAATTTTTATAGAGGCTTTTTTGCTTTTTGGGTCACACCCTGCGATGCTCAGGGTTTACTCCTGGCTCTGCACTCAGGAATTACTCCTGGCGGTGCTCAGGGGAACATATGGGATGCCGAGGGATAGAACCGGGCCGGCACAGGTCGGCCACGTACAAAATAAACACCCTACCTGCTGTGCTTTCGCTCCGGCCCTAGAGGCAACTTTTAAAGGAATTTTATTGTAATCATTAAGTAAATTAAAATAAGCCCATCTGCAGTTAAAAGTTGCATCATTGCAAGTTGTAATGTTTTCTGTGGGTGTTGCTGCCAGCTAATAACTATACTTTCCAGGTCAGGGAAGGGAGAGCAATTTACTAAAAAATTCAAGTGCCACATTTTGTAGAAATATAGTGGGCTCCAGAATCTTGGAGACAAGGCCCCCAAACATAAATATAGAAAGAAAAAATTCAGATGAGAATTGAGATTAAAATAACTTGTTGAAGAGATAAAAAGAGGACATGAGTAAATGGAAGCACATTCCCTGCTCATGGATGGGGAGAACCAATATTGTCAAAATGGTAATACTCCCTAGAGCTCTGTACAGATTCAATGCAGTCCCTATAAGGATACCCATGACATTCTTCAAAGAAATTGACCAAACACTCCTGAAATTTGTATGGCACAATAACCCTAATGGATAGCTAAAGCAAGCTAGGGAAAAGGAAGATGGGAGGCATCAACTTTCCCAACTTCAAACTGTACCATAAGGCAGTAGTAATTAAAACAGTGTGGTATTGGAATAAAAACAAACCTGTGGACCTATGAAATAGAATTTAGTATACTGACACCCAACCTCAAACACATGATCAATTAATCTTTGATAAAGGTGCAAAGAGTCCAAAATGGAGTAAGGGAAGCCTTTTCAACAAGTGGTATTGGAAAAACTGGGCAGCGACATGTAAAAAAATGAATTTGAACCTCTGTCTAATACCACGCACAAAAAAACAGATTAACATGGATTAAATATCTCAATATCAGACTGGAATCCATAAAGTACATTGAAGAAAATATAGAAAAATTCCTCCACGACATTGAAGCTAAAGGCATCTTCAAAGGTGAAACATCATTAACAAAGCAGCTAGAAGAAAAGAAATACATGAGAATACATGAAACTAAAAAGCTTCTGCACCTCAAAAGAAACAGTGACCAAGATACAAAGGCAGTCCACAGAATGTGAAATAATATTCCATCCAATACCCATCTGATAATGGATTAATATCCAGGATATATCAGGCACTGGTAGAACTTTACAAGAAGAAAACAAACAACCACATCAAAAAATGGGAGAAGAAATGAACAGAAACTTCAACAAGAAAGAAATTCTAATGGCCAAAAGACATATGAAAAAATCATTAATCATCAAAGAGATGCAAATCTAAACAACAATGAGATATCACTTTACACCACAGAGACTGGCACATATCCAAAAGTACAAGAACAACAAGTGCTGTAGTGGATGTGGGGGAAAGGGGACACTCATCCATTGTTGGTGGGAATGCCGGCTGGTACAGCCTTTCTGGAAAACAATATGGACATTCCTCCAAAGACTAGAAATTGAACTCCCATTTGACCCAGCCATACCACTCCTGGGAATATACCCTGGAAGCCAAAAATACGCAGCAGAAACACCATCCCTACTTTTATGTTCATAGCTAGCATTATTCACAATAGCCAGAATCTGGAAGCAACCAGAGTGCCCGAAAATTGATGACTGGATAAAGAAACTTTAGTACATCTACATAATGGAATACTGATGCAGCTGTTAGGAAAAATGAAGTTATAAAATTTGCCTATAAATGAACGGACATGGAGAGGATCATATTTAGTGAAATTAGCCAGGAGAGAGACAGATATAGAATGCTGCATTTATTTTCATGACATAAATATATATATATGTACATATTATGATACCAATATCCAAGGTTAAGTGAAACATGGATCAGGAGGTCTTGTCAAATGTGGAAATTATCACAAATGTGTGCGGAGACAGAGGCTAGGTAAGACAGAAAATGGAACAGTGTGCTAACAACTGTCGAAAGTGCTAATTCCAACCTATAACTGAGCAATAAATACAGGCAAAAGATACACACGACAACCCTGTAATGTATGCACTGTAATCCACAATGTGGAAGGGAAGGAAAAGAGAAAGAGATAGAGAAAGAAAAATAAAATAAAGAATCTGCCATGGAGGCAGGCTAGGGGAGGGGACATTGGTGGTGGGAAATGGGCACTGGTTTAGGGATGGTGCTGGAACACTGTATCACCGGAACCAAATATGAACATTTTATGAACATCTTTGTAATTGTATATCTTACAGTGGTATAATAAAATACTTATAAAAAAGAACTTGTTTAGTCAACTTGTTAGAGAGAATTATTAATTCTTTCCAACAAATAATAGCAAGGTAGCTGAATATGCATAAGGAAAGAATAAATTTAGAACTGCATATCATACCATATAGAGTTTAAAATCGGCTACAGATCTAAATATAAATGATAAACCCGTTAAATAATAATACATTATTAATGGACTTGGGCTTAATTAATGACATTAAAATCAAATATAGCAAGAATAGAGAAAGTTAGTCTAGTAGGCAATTTGCATTCAACTGGAGAAATAGTACAGAAGGTAAAGCATTTGCCTTCATGTTGATAGTCTAGGTTTGATCCCTAGCACTACACATGGTCCCTGGAGTATCATCAGGAATGATTACTCAGCACAGAACCAAAATAAAACCTGAACACTTCTGAGCGTAGCTCACACCACCCATATCTATTAAAAAAAAACAACTTTCTTATTTTGTAATACATCATAAAAAAAGAAAAGTCAACCCACAGAATGGAATTTGTCAAAAATCTTTCTAAGTAATATATCTAAAATATATCTTAAAATTTCTCCTGGCCACTATAACAATTTTTTTGAATTTGAAGATAGAAAGACACAATTAAAATATAGGCAAAGGATCCTAATCACTCTTTCTCCAATACAGAAGTCAAACTCAACAATAGGTATCTTAAGAAATGCTTTTTTTATCTAACTGGCCATCAAAGAAGTGAAAATCACAGCCTTTAGACACCACACACATGGACTAGATCAACTATATAAAGCAAAAAGTTTGGAAAATAAGTGAAGAAATTTGAATTTTTATATACCATGAGAGAAGGACAGTTAGCTTGTGATGTCCAGGGATTGCTCAGTAGCAATGGCAACTCTGTTGAGTAACGTGAATTTGATCTCCAGTGCTGCTTCTGTGTGCTAAACGTAACACCAGAAACTCTCCTGTGTCGAAACTCTGGCACCATGAGAGTGTATGATCTCAGCATACCTTGCCTGGTGTGTACAGAGCTCCACAACTAGGGTATGTGAACTGAGCAAGCATTATAACAGAGTAGGTGAGAGCACCACACTAAAAAGTGTGACACTTGGTGTGTCTATGTGTAAGCACTGAAAAAATACACACTTCCATCTGTGAACTACATGACAGAGTCTGAACCTGAAGCCAAGGATTCAGATGCCACAACCAACAGTGTGGATGACCCTGCTCACTGGAACAGCAGCAACAAAGGAAAGGGAAGGAGGAAGAAAAGGTGTTTAAAGATGATTTAAAAAATAAGTTTAAAACAAAGGATGCAATCACTTTAGAGAATAGTATAGCATTTTCTCAAAGTTAATCATAGAGCTATGACATGGATCCTAAATCTTACTAACATATACAACTAAATGAACTGAAAACATGTTCTCACAATACTTGTATTATATATACTCATAATGATGTTATTCATAATAACACAATGGTAGACAATCCAGAAATTCAAATCTAAATTACTGAAAAAATGAGTAAATTCTATCTATCTATCTATCTATCTATCTATCTATCTATCTATCTATCTATCTATCTATCTATCTATCTATCTATCTATCTATCTATCTATCTATCTATCTATCTATCTATCTATCTATCTATCTATCTATCTATCTATCTATCCG
>JAJIBD010032257.1:0-20339 GCA_021461705.1 Cryptotis parvus
GCTCAGGTTTTAGGTTGTTCATCATTTTGCTATTTATTTGCTAATAATATAGGTAATGTAAAAATCTAATAAAACATGACTTTCTAAAACCCCATGTCAATAATTTGGCCAGACATACAGTACAGTCATTAAGGCATGTGCTTTGCATGCCACTTACCCTGGTTCAATCTCTGATAACTCATATGATCTCTGGAACAACTGATTACTGAGTCCAAAGGCAGTTGGAACCTTACAGAGCTGAGCTGCCTCAACTCTTCTCCCTTTCACCATTTTTTTTAAAAAAGAAAAGAAAAGTAATTATAGTTATCTGTTGGAGATGCCGCCGGGGTCCCCAACAGTGCCTGGAAGCGAAGTTCCCTTCTACCTCCAAAGCCGGCAGGGAATGGAAGAAAACTCAGGAATCCGATGCAGTTTTAAAAGGGCTTTACTATCACAGGTTCCAACATGCAATCCAAGAGCAGGGAAAACCTCCGGATTCTGAGTTCCCAGCTAGGCCCTCAGCCACGTGTAGGCCAAGATGGCTACCACCAAGTGTTGAGGCCCAACAGAGATGGAGAGGACGGAGAGGCAAGCGCCAAGGGAAGCCAAAATCGCAAAAAAAAAGGGAGAAAAAAAGGGGCTTCTTTCTTCTTGCAGCTTATTTTATAGCTAGATCCGCCCAAACTCCCCAGCCCAGCCCAGAATGGGCGAGACTATCTAGAGATGAAAACAGGGAAATAGCTCTATAGAAATATAGCAACTTCAGGAGGCCTTCTGGCTGTTTACAAGGACCCAGAGCTAATTCAAAGCCTCCTAGCAAAGCTGGGAGAAGCTATAAGCTAAATGTAACTTCCCCTGTCAGGAAGGGTCAAATGCACTTCAGGTAATTTCTCCCAGCACCTCGCCTAATGTCTTGAGCCAAGATCTGCCTGGAATTGCCTTTTATAGGGTAGAGAAGGGGTTTCTGATATGGAATGTCTTTGTACCAAAGAGTATAAAAATGCCATTTAAGTATTTCTCCAAGCCTTCACAAGAGTCTCATCTACTTCACAGTAGTTTTGTATTTTAGTTGTCTTTGAGCTATCAGGGAGCCATGATTGCTTGCTTGTAGGCAAACAGCATTTCTCTCTGGTCTAATTACTCAGAGATCCAACGTGGCCAGGCAAATATGCTGGAAAGATCTAGCTAGTCCCACGATGATTGTGGTAGCATAAGAGAATATTTATACCAGCCAGTACAGAATACATGGTCAGATAAACTGCCACATTTAGACTACCCCCCCATCTACAAAATGATCTGCAGGAGGCACTCCAGGGCAGATGCAGAGGCTTTTAGATGTACTGCAACAGTTATCCTTTGTCACAGAACTTTTTAATACTACATGATTTCACAAATGGCTTAACATATTCAGAAAATCTTATCAGTCATATTTTTATTGCTAAAGTTAAAATTCTTCTCCAGAATGTTTAATGCGGTGACCAACATCATTCACATGCTCATCTGGGTTTGCTTCCTAGAATTGCATATGGCTTTCTGGGCGAGCACCACCTGGTTCAAATGAGCAAAGAGCTGAGAGTAATCCCTGAGCATTACCAAGGCTTTGCCCCACCAAAAACAAATGAAAAGCATATGAATTCATTAGCACTATTTTATCATTGTATTTGCAAGAAATACACATTTTCCAAAAATTCATGACATCTCTTATCCTTTTTAAAAAAAGTGTTTATATGAATTTTTTTTAGAAAAACAATAAAGCAAATATTTTTTTTACGTAGTGGAAGAGAATTCATGACATCAAAATTTTACTTGGTTTTTCTTTAAACAAACTAGTGTGTTGCACTTATTGCTGAGAAATGAACCTCATGTTAAATATATAAGATGTTTCATATAGTTTATCCTCTTAATATAGAAAAAAAATATTTCAGTGAAAATATTTAGCACCTTAATAATTGTCGAGGGTACTAGTGCCAACCTGGAACTGAGCATTAAATAGAGGCAGGGGGATACACATGACAACCTTTTAATGTATGTTCTGTAATCCATAGTCTGGAGGGGAAGGAAAAGAGAAAGAGAGAGAAAGGGAAAGAAATAAAGAACCTGCCATGGAGGTGGGCTGGGGAAGGGGAGGGAACCGGGGATGTTGGTGGTGGGAGATGGGCACTGGTGGAGGGATGGGTGCTGGAACACTGTATGACCAAAACCCAAACATGAACTTTTTAATTGTATATCTTTTTATTTGTATATCTCACTGTGGTATAATAAAATACTTAAAAAAAAAAGAAAATATTTAGCACCTGAAATTGACTAGAATTTTGTGGTTAGGACCAAAATGTACCAAAATCTAGAGAGTGGGAGAAAATATAGGAGATATTTACCCATAAAGCACACAAAAGATTTTTAACTTTTTTTAGATTTTCATATTTTTAGCTGTAAAGATATGGAATTTAATAAATTACAAAGATAAAATTAAGGATTCATTCTCCTTTGTGTTTCAGAAGAAAGCAAAAGGAAAATTGGTTAAAGACACTTAAAACACACAAATCTAATACTATCAGGAAAACTAGACATATAAGTGCCAGAGATAAAAAAGAAGCAAACCTGAAGACAAAAAAAAAGACTTTTTATAAATATATTGATAAATAATTTTGCACATTCACTCCTAATCATGGTTTATCTATAGTAGAACTCATTAGGTGAAATCTACATATTCTTCTAAGAGAGGTAAACATTACTTTAATTTTAAAATATATCATATGTTTTCCTAAATGGACCAGTACAGAAAATATCAGTAGGTAATTATGTCATTACTATTTATTTTTGGTTCAACTTTTATCATGTTCCACTAAAGATCATAAAGCAACACACCTCTATTATAAAAAGAAAAATATATATCATATTTTTTTCCTTTTGGCATGCTATTAGGTTATTAAAACTTTACAATCTCTAGGGCAAGGTAGTTTAAGTAGATAATTAGATTACACTCTCCTTTGTCCTTTTTTAATCAAATGCCCCCAGCAGGAAAGATATATTCTTATTTTGTGTGCAATATAAATTATAATACTCACTCTTAGGTTTGTTTCAATTACTTTTATATTTTCACTTAACTTTTGCCAACCACTTGCTGTGTGACCTTAGGCATTATATTAAGCAATTCAAGTCTCATTTTTCTTTAGGTTAAAAAATCTATATATTCAAAACTGTTTGTTGTCATTTTGGACAGAACTGAATTTACTCTTAAATTATAAGTAGTATGCATTTCTTTGGAACCATGCAGTATCTGGCATATATAAACAAATGGGTGACCTACAGCATAAACAGAACCCAGAATCTTATATTTTCTTTGTCTTGTGTTTAAAATGCTGTTTCAAAATTTATTAAAAACTTAATTGTGGAAAAGATAGTTAAACTCGTTGAAGAAATACAAACAAAAAATATCATTGTTGCAGGATAAAATTATTTTAAATATGAGATTTTATTCAGTTTAAAATGAATAGGTCTCATTTCCATAACAAAATCATTTATTGCATGAAATATATTACATGTACATATTGTATTTTAAATTATTCCATGCCTATTGATTATGAAATACAGAATACAGATGGCAAAGGAGCTGGAGAGATATTATAGTGGCTAGGGCTCTTTACACAAACATCCTGGGTTTATGTACAGCACACCTATGGTTCCTTTTAGAGTTCTCTCTGTCACAGTTCTTTGACCACTAGACGTCACTGGGCCAGTAGTTCGTGCCCTGTCCAAACTTCTCTAGGAAACTCTGACATTTTTAATCCTGACATTTCTTTGAAATCTGACATTTCTACGAATAGCAGATTATCTGGCCTTGATTGCCCCATGGCTTGAGACATGGGAAACCGACATCTTAGGTGGCAGCATACTTCGACTTTGCCCTCTGCCTTAGTGTATGGAAGACAGTGCTCTGCCAGCTTCTTCCTAGTCTAAACAACCCCTGCCTCCCTGCACCACCTGTTCCTTACTGCGCAGGCATTCTCCCTCAGCCTCTACTTAACCATTACCTGTCTTAATAAGCTTTTTCTTATGACTATGAGTCCATGTCCCGTATAGGTGGCTTTGTGTTGGCCATCACGTATGAGAGAGTGGTTGAGTATTGACTAGACTGAGGGACTGTCTCCATGTTCCTGGGAACCCTGCAGTTACCACATTTCTACAATCCCTTAAGTACAGCCATGAGTAATTCCTAAACATAGAACAGGAAAAAGCACTAAGCATTGCTGGATGTGGCCGTAAAACAAAATTGGCGAACATAGTAATTATTTTTATTTTTCAGAATTATCTTTCTCACCGAAAGTGCATTCAATAATATTTTTTTTATATTTCTGCTGTGTGTTTTGGACACTTCTATATGCATAGCAGCACTATTCAAAATATCCAGAGTATAGTAACAACCTGAACACCATAGAACAGATCACTGGACAATGAAACTATGGTACATTTACACAATGGAGTATTGCACAACTATTAGGAAAAAATGAAGTTATGAAATTCTCCTATATATGCATGGACATGGAGAGTATAGTGATGAATGAAATTAGCTGGTGGGAAAAGGACAGATATAGAATGACTGCATCCATTTGTGGTATATTAAAAAAATTGCATGAGACTAATATACAAGGTGAGGTAAAACATTGTTCAGGACTGGTCAGTAATTGGAATCCACTGCATGTGTGTGGAAGTCAGAGGTTAGGTAAGAGAGAAAAAGGAACCAGTGTGCTAATAATTGTTAGAAATGGTAATATCAGCCTAGATTTAAGCATTGAATGTAGATATATGGATATACATGGTAACCTCTAAATGAATGTATGCAAGCCATAATCCACAATGTGTAAGAGAATGTGTAAGAGAGAAAGTGAGTCAGAGACAGAGACAGAGAGACACAGAGACGGAGATAGAGGGAGAAGAGGGCAAACTGCCTGCCACAGAGGCAGGCTGAGGGAGAGGGAGGGAATCAGGGGTCATCTGTAGTGAGAAATGTGCACTGGATGTACACAGTGAACAGTTACGTAATTGTAAATCTCACTGTGGTATAATAAAAAATAATAAATTAATTTTAAAACATTAATATTTGATAAGAAAAATAAAGTGGAGAAACACCTCAAATTATATTCATAACTTGAGTATCACTTTGGGAGCAAAAATAACTTGAAATATATTCACTAACATTTAAAATTTGGATGCCATGTATATTTGTATTTCTTCTGCATAACTCTAACTTTTCTTCCATCTATGATGTATGGAAGAATTCATTTTCCCTATAAGCACTTACTATCAGAAATAATGAAATGTAACCAGTCGTTCATTGACTTAAAAAAGTAAGGTTCTAAAGTAGAATTTAGTTAATACCATTAATTTAATAGTATTGTCACTATGATATTTAAGTACTCACAATGGAAATTTGGTGCCTTCTAAAGTAAGCTGTTATAGCTTTGGAAATACGACTATTCTCAGAATTTGAAGAAAGATGTCATTCAACATTGTATGTCATATTTGTTCTCAGGCAATAAATTCTTCAGTAACTTGCATCTGTCTTCTACTCCACATTTGCATATTTACTTTAATATTACAATTCAATGCAAAGCAATGTTGCATCAATATTTACACTGCAGATGATTGGTGATGGCCATAAGTCAATCTTATGTCAAGAATATATGGGATTGAAGGGGACCAATTAAGATCAGTGTCAACACATGGCTTTCCAACAAATGGTATGATAAATTCTTGGCAGAATAATAAGCAATACTATCCATTCATCACAAAAAGACAAGTAGTTCCTCATAAACTGCTTTGGGTATGAATAGAATAATATTTCTAGGCTTGTTTCTAGTCAAAAACAAGGAATATAGACAGGCAAATTTGTTACATTTTGGACTTTGTGAAGAACTAACAATTTATGTATTCTATATTATTTTTAACTTTTAGTTAGAAATATACATATATTTTTAAAAGTTTTAACTAATCACCATGTTAATGAACTCTTTTATGCACCAAAATAAATGAAGAGCAATAAAAATTTTACTAAGCAGAAAATGATCAATATTTTAAGTAATGCTGACTAAAGATAATTATAGAAAAGGAGGGAAAATGAAAGATAACATTCTGACAATAAGGCAAGGTAACAAACTCCCTTTTACTAAAAATTCACTTCCTTATTAGAATCCAATATTCATATAGCATACCTGTACCCTTACTCTTTTTATAACTTACTTCTAAACTTCCGAGAATTGGAGCAGTAAAAAGAAATGAGATATGAGAAATGCATATAGAAATAAGAGGTGCAAAAGGAAAAGAAATTAAATCATTTTAGGCTTATTCCATTTTTTAAGCCAGGTAAAATTGCCTCTCTAGACTCTCTATTTCTATTATTTGCCTTTCCTGTTAGACAAATTAAATTTTTCATAGTAATTTAAAATATTTTTACTTTGGATAAATTTTTTTCATTGCAATGATTTTCTTTCTTCGAACATTTCTTTTATAGTCCATATCTTTAATTCAGTAATGTATGTTTAATTTCACTTTAATATTACACATAGAATTTCTATACTTCAGAGCAATTATAACATTGTTGAGTATAGTAACAATATTAGTATGCTATTATTATGCATCGAATATATCAGTTAATGTATTATAGAACTATAATCACTTATGCTTTTCTGGTAGCATTAAAATTTTGCATTCATTTTCCAGGAACAAACAAGAGGATTAATGTTATGTGATACTAATTAATACTTGCCACTGTGGAATACTGTGTTCAATTATTTCTCTCTCTACCAAAGATGAGTCCAAGGTAATATACTTAAATATTTGATTATTGTATTTATTCAGTTTGCACTTGACTATAGCAAAGGAAATATAAGTATTGTAAACTGTTTAGAAAATGATTGCTGAGTCAAAATATTGTAATGATTATCTTAAGTAAGAACTAAACTTTTGTGTTTTGTTTTCATGAAATTACTTACAATGTAACGATAACTGAGTAATACATAGCATATTGTGCTGGAAATTTTCAAAGCTGTTAAATATAAAATAGCAATATAACACTGGTACACAAGTTGTTTTCATTTTTTCATTAAAAGTATTGCCAAATGGAAACAAAAGGAGATTACATTACTTGTGAACCAGTTGTTTAACATATTCAACAATTACTGTGCTAAATTGATTATTTACCTGTTTAGTAATAATTATAGCACCATTACTACTTTCAGTCCTTAGCAAAGCATGGCTGAATTGTGGAAACCTATGTTAATATTCACCCCAGATTAAAATTTAGCACATCCTATTCTGGAAATTAAAAGAGAATTGCAAGTAACATGTGACCTAAAATTCTTTATCTTTCATAGTTAAATTATATGCCTCAATTAAAGGAAAATATTTAACTTTATTTGGTTCATTCTATTTTGTTCTATGAATTTTTATTTTATAGGGTAAAGAATAAATGACATAAAATTCATTATATTTTTTCATTTAAGTGTAGGCGCTATTTATATTTTAGAAATCACTTTTCTGTGTATTATAACATTTTGTCAACCACAATGAAACAGCTAGTACCTAATTTTTTTTAGTTGTGACTTTATATTATGTAAATGTTTTTGATTTTATGCTTACAGTACTGAATAACTCTGTTGAGGTTTTGTGAAGTACATATACTAAAATTCAGATATGCCCTTCACTAGATTTAAATGCCTATTATAATCACTAAATATTCAGAATAACTATTCAGAATTTTTATTTTATAATAGACATTATGAGAACAAAACTATTTAAAAGAATAATGTAATTTACTATTATTTGAAATACAGGTATAAGATTTCACCATGGAGAACTTAAGGGTGTGTTCATAGAGGCACAGTCTATGATCATATAAAACCTACAAAGCAGCTATGAAAGGAAGCAAGTGCCCTCTTTCCCTTGTTTTTTCATACCTTTGTTTTTAGACATTTGCCAGGCTGTCTATATTACTGTCTCCATATTCCATCATTTGATTTTTAGAATATGAGATAATTTAAATCAAATCTATTCCCTTTTCCACTTTTGAGGACAATGATGGACTATTACATGATTTCATGCTAGACTGTTTCTGACAATACTGATTTTTCATTTGCTAATATTGATCACAGATATTTATGGCATTAAAGGGTCACCTTCCCAATCAAACCTAAGATTGCTAAAAATAAAAGGACAAAAAAAGGTTATTATTTAGATTCCACCTTCTTTGGTTTTTTGAATCATAGCAAAATATTGTGATATGTCCTACCATCATTTCAAATACAAATGCTAATAGCATTTACATATTCTCAAACATTTATTAGACAATACAGACATAGCTGTACACAAGTTCCATGGAAGTAATCACTGTCAGATAATACTGATTCTTGTAGAATCCTCAATTATTTTTGCATAAGGAATTATCTTTGGTCTAAATTTTATAAATTAATATCATACTTCTACCTTCACACCTAATGCCTAAACATTACTTAAAAATATGGCATATTTTGATTAAAGTTAAATAAATGAAGCAGCTATTGCATTCAGTATAAGATTTGCCATGGCATCAATTTTCATAAACATGGATATATTTTATTTTTTGATCATTACACATTCCTTTTCTTCTCCCATCAATTCATATTTACTATTTATTTTGCTCATTGTTCATGGTGTAAGTTCATTTGGTATTTCCTTTTTTTTCTCTAGAGAAAGTGAGTAGTGTTATATCTCATCAATAATGTATATTTTTAAAGAATCATCACACACTATATTTATTTAGATTCAACAATCAGTATACACTTAAGTATTTTCTTGAGCACAAATCTACTATGCATCCTTATTTTGTGTATAGTTAACTAAATTCTGTGCTGTTTTATCTTGTTTGTATTCATATATAGCAAACCGTTGAAATAGTCATTCAATAAAAATTAATACTCATTTTCAGAGAAATACTTCACAAAAAGATACTGACATCTACATTCTGAAAGCATATTTTAAAATTTTTTAAGTTTATTAGAATTTCAACATTAAAAAAAAGAGATGGAATGAAATCTTCAAATTTTCAAAGACAGGTAAGGTTGACCGGAACTATAATAAACATTATACTAAACAGAAATGTCTATCTATCACATTACAAATATAGTGTTGAAGAGATGCAAAACCGAAGTAAAAAAATTGACATATCAGTAAAAAGAACAAGGATTCTCTGAAGCTATTTTCAAAAACTAGGTTTGTCATCTGTCAAAAGTATTTTAACAGCAAGTGTCCCACTGATGATAGGAATGAAAATAGCATGATCACTTTATAGTAAGAATATATAAGATATTATATAATAATATGAATATAATTTATAAAAATAATAATAGTGTTTTACAATTTTCTAAGGTCTACTCTATAGAAAGGTAATCACAAACTATAGTATTAATCTACTCACTTGATCACTAGACATCCTGTAATTTGTTGATTTGCTTGAGTGGGTGCCAGCAATGTTTCCATTTGTCCCTGTGATGTGCCAGTGTAGTTCAATGGCATCTGCTTGCTCCAGGAATACGGAGAGCCTCAAACCGTACATTCAGGGTCTTAAAGAAGTCTGACCATCTTGTAGGTGGGTGGCCATGTGATCTTTTGATGTCCTGTGGGATCCAATTGGATAATGGCTCTAGTCCAGCAGTCGTCTCCAAATCGCTTACATGTCCAGCCCATCTGATTTTTGATGCCTTGGCAAATGAGACATAGTCCCTGACTCTTTGAATGTCAATCGAGGTTGGAACTCCAGATCCTTCTCTTACTTGAGTGGGGCATGATTTCCAAGCATAGCTCTTTCGATTCCTCTTTGGGAGACCCAAATAACATTCTCATCCTGCTTTCGTAGGACCCAGGTCTCTGAGGCTTATGTTAATACAGGAAAATGGTGAAGTCCAAGAGATGTGCCTGAAACCAGAGGTTATTTGTCCTTTTAGCCAGTTCTTCAATGCTCTTGAAGGCTTTCCACGCTGTTCAATTCCTCATGCACAGCTCAGGTTTTACGTTGTTCATCATGTTGACTTCTCGACCTAGGTACACAAAACTGCTGCATTCAGAGATGTTTGTTCCATTGGGAGTGAATGGAGCATCTGGAACATGAACATTGTTTTGTTGAGATTCAGCTGAAGACCTACCTTTCTACAGTCACAGTTGAAGTCAGCCAGCATTTGTGCCGCTTGGCTAATATCTGGTGTTAGTGAACAATGTCTTCAGTGAAGTGGAGGAGATGTAGTTGCCACCCGTCCATCTTCACCCTCATTCATTCCCATTCTAATTATCACATGATGTTCTCGAGGGTGGCACTGAAGAGTTTCGTAAAATGGTATCACCCTGTGGAACCCCTCTTTTGATATCGATGATCACTTCCTTGTAGAATAGTGAGATGCTCATGGTGAATCCATAATACAGCTCACAAAAGATCTTCATGTATTGAGTTTGAATGCCCTGTTTGGCTAGGTCTTAGATGACCGATTCTGTCTCAACAGAGAATGAGCATTAAGCATTGAGGCCATGAGTATTGATTTACCCAAGTTAAGAAGAAATATTCAGTGCTAAAAGGAAGTGATCTATAAAGGCATGGAAGGGCATAGAAGCAACTTAAATGCATATAAATGGTAATGCATTTGTAATGGTAATTCATTTATAAATGTCTCCTTCTCATCTCCCCTACCTCCAATGACCCGTTGTGCATCTACAAAGTGTACGAACACCATTCACCACCACTTATGAGTAAATCTCCAGGGAGACTGACCAAAAACACAAATGACACAGTTCCTTCTTGTGGAAAACGGAGGCTTTGCAGCTCCACACCACTGTAACATAACAACCCAGTTTAAGGTCAGGTCTTTACCAAAACCTTTCCCATATATATGTTGCAATGACCAATGTGATTTGCAGTCAGCTAGAGGAGCTGGCGTGGGGAAAGGGTGTGGGTAGACGCAATGGCCTTTGGTGGCCGTAGGGGCACACTGGAGGTGAAATTGTTGTTGAACAATGAATCCTTGTGATAACTGAATTAGAATATATTTGTAAATCATGGTGTTTTAATAAAATTTTAAAAAATCAACAGAGAGTAGCTACTATGTGATCTTCCTATGTGACATTTTGTTAAATGAAAAATATAGTAAAAAGATTAGTGACTGCCCAGTTACCTGGTGGTAAAAAAGACAAACTAATTGGTTGAGACATTTTAAGATGTAAAAAATATATTCTGTTTGATAGTTCACTGGTGAATGTAAATTGTGATGAATTTCCCTAGCATATAAAATATGCAAAACAAATGTATCTATAAATCTATATGCCTATGTATCTATCTATAAATCTATATATCCATCTAAATATATGTGTACATAGATATATAAATTTAGATATAACCTCAAACTATAGTTCTTATCATGATGGAATGAGAAATTAATAGTTTGAGGAAGCTATCTACGTGTACTGGTTGGGGTTTACATGGACATAATTTGGAAATTCTCTATGCAATTTAATTTTTCTGTGAACGGGAACTGATTTCATTCAGTTTCCAAGGATATTTCTTTCATCTCATTGTCAGGGAAAGAAAAATAAATGCTCATTTTTTGGAAATTCATTAAATTTTTAAATATAACTCTTATTCAAATGGATTCCAATAGAATGTCTTTGAGATGTATTTCCTGTTGCTCTTTCTTAACTATCCAACTTTACAGCACTCTGACTATCTAGAAGAGTAAATATTGAGGAATTACTGTATATCATCTATTCTTTAGAGAGACTACCAAGAAAATGAGAGTCATCTTGCTAATAGGAGGAAAATATCAGAATAAAATTAAGTCATATATATCATAAACCATACTTATTTTGAGTAAACAATTCAGTAGTGGTCATCACATTTACAAATTGACAAAAATATAGTCATTTACTATTGAAATAAAGGAATATTATATGCATTGAGGAGGGTGCACAGAAATAGGAATAACGTTAGTTGCTTTATGGGTACAAGGGAACACTAGAAGACCATGTGATGCCACAGTTAAAAAATCAGATTGGGCAAAGTTAGGCATATGGCTTAATATCTGTATAATACCAAAAACTTTAAAAAATTAAAGTCTTTTAAAAGAATGAACAGTAACATGCATATGAAGCTGGAGATAAGAATGTCAGTTTCAAACAAAAACTGTCATTCAATGTGTGAACTTTAAATAAATTTGACAAAGGCAAGGGAAGACATCAGTGTGGATATCAGAAGGAAGAGTGGACAGAACAAAGAAAAGTGAAGACTGTTGTGCTCTATGGACAGGGAAGTGATTGAATGACTGTGGGTGAATAAAGACTTAGCAAGTGAGTTATGGTGGTAAAGGTGAGGCAAGATGTAGAGTCATTTATGCCATTGAAGCACACTGGCTATGAGAAATAGGGATCAGAGAGTGCTCTTAGTTAAGGAATGAAATTTTTTTCTTAGTTTTAATTTTTATTGAGAAAGCACATGTCATAGAGAATAGTAATTTGAATTCTTACAGCCATCTTGTCTGATTAAATTTAAGTTAGTATTTATAATTCACCAAACTTCTGAACTTAATGACAAGAATTTTGAGGATCAATTATAGTTTTTAAGTAAATAACAGAACTAATTTCAAAATATGGGATTCTGCCTTGCAATAACTTGGTGTTTATGAAATGAAGTGTCATATTCTACTCCTTAAGTTTTGAAAGCCAGGCTCCCTCTTTTCTTTTCGTTTTTTCTTTTTGAATCACAGTGATTTACAGATTTCTAAGCAGTATTCAGTGACAAGCATTTGTTATTCAACACCAGTCGCACCACCAGTGTATCCCCTACTGCCACCAAAGGCTACCACCCCCACCCATGTCTTATCCCCACACCAGCTCCCATAAACTACTGCAAACCACACCGATCATTGCAACATATATGGGAAAGATCCTGGCAAAGACCAGACCAAGTACTGGGTGGTTTTGTTAACATAGTTTGTGGCCGCTTAGCAGCACTCCACAGGAAGAAGTTGTAGTTGTGACTCTGGTCATTGTTCCCGGAGTTTTTGATCAGTCCTCGCTCAAGGTAGGTTATGAAAGCCATCTGTGAAGCTTGTGGTCACACCCAGTGGAACATTGGAGGTGGAGAGATGAGGAAAAAGGGCCTCAATTTCCACTCCAAGCCCTGCTAGCATGACCACAGCAACCCACGGGTTTGTTGGCTCTAGTAGCAATAAAGAAGCTGGCCAGGGACGAAGCCAGCTTCCCCATCTCACTGTTTCTTGGGCCACCCCTCTGCAGACAGGGCAGAGCCTAGGCAACTGTGCATCTTGTTACTCATCAGTTCTGGTACCTGGCTGCTTGTAGAAGGCGTCTGTGAGGCTTGTAGTCATGCCTGTTGGGGGCGGGAATGGGGAGGACCTCAATCCCCACTCTAAGACCTGCTGGTGTGCCTACAGCAAGCAACCCACGTGTTTGGACGCCCTAGAAGTGATCGTGAAGCTGGCGAGGGACGGAGCCAGTTTCCTGGGTCTTTGCTTCCTGGGCAGCTCTCCACAGGCCGGAGCTGTAGCAGTGGTGCTTCTGGTCATTCACCTGGTCAAGTGGAGATAACGTCGCGTAACTGAAATGCACCGATCTACTAAGCCTCTAATGGATTGGACCAGAACCAGAATCCACCCTCCGATGCTTCCTGGCATCGGAAGGAGCTGTGCAATTTCTGTTTCTCTGTTTCTTTGAAAATTTTCTCATGAATTCTGGGTCATGGCCAGTGCTGATCAGTTGGTGCTAAGCATTTCATTACAACTTTGTTTTAAACGAATAAGTATCCCAAAGTTTCTAGGTAACATCACTGAATTTTAGAGATCTTTGTGGTGCACCCTCAGATTGATCTCTGAGAGGTCGATGTAGCAGAACTTGTCCTTAGGGCTCCAACACTGAAGCAGTGATGCCATCTGCTCTACCACCACCTGGTAGGGGTGCCTCAGACGCTAGTGCCACCCCTCTCCCCTTGATCTTGGTGGCCCTCTCCTGCAGCTGCTGTTGGTCACCAAGGCCAGGGCGTCTCTGCTAGATGCAGGCCCTGCTGCCAGGCCCCGGGGGATGGGGGGAGGTCTTGGGGAGGAGTGTGGTGGAAGCGGAGATGTGGTGGCTGGGTCCAGTGGCAGTGGTGGTGGGTGCAGCGGAGTGCCCAGTGACTTGGCCTCCAAGTCCCCTGCTGCCCAAAGAGCTACTTCTGCCGCCTGCCAATTGGGCCGGTGGGGAGGGATCTGAGTTAACCCCCGCAGGTGTGGCCAGGCTGACCCTGGACACAAGGACCACGGCGGTGACAAGAAACCGATATTCCGCAGCAGACAGCTGGGACATGTGGCATCTTCCCTCATAGTACACTCTGGGGTGCCGACTGGTCTGCAGTGGAAGGAGGAGAGTGCAGTCTCCCTTCTGGTACAGAGGAGGGAAAGGATGGGCCCCGCTGCCCCCCCTCCTCCTGGACCCCAGTGCTCTGCAGGAATGCTGAGTAGGACTGGAAGGAATCTCCTCAGTAGATATTGAAAGTCTCTATAACATACAATGACTAGGGTGCTGAACAATCCATCAGCTGCAGGTGTCTCCGTTATTATAGGAGGACAGGCTCAAGCTTTCTGGTTATGGGAGACCAGCTTTGAGCATTTAAAGGTGATCTCACTGCACTGTGGTATTCACACATTTACCCACTTAGTTTCTGGCTTGTCTGCAATTCAAGACCTGGGGCTCTTTATTTCTGCCCACTCCTGTACTTGAAGCTGCATGGTTTCCATCTTGCCTCTTGCACCCAGGCTGCCTATTTTCAAAATCCCTAGGAGATTCTTTTCATATATTTCATTTCATAATATTTCTTATGAGTTGCAGTTCTCATAAGAACAGGCAGAGCCTGGCAAGCTACCCGTGTCGTATTTGATATGCCAAATACCAGTAACAATTATAGACCTCATTCCCACGACCTGATGGAATTATTTGAGGCTCTTTTATGTTGCTGGAGCAAGCAGGTGCCCTTGAGCTCTATGAGTATTAGACAGCATATGGAGATGTTACTGGTGCCCACTCGAGCAAATCGATGATGAATGGGATGACAATGATACAGTGACAGTGCAGTTCCTCTTTTAAATTTCTTGGCAGACAGTCATATGTTCGTTAACAAAAATCTAACTGACTTAGGCATCTCAAAAGCACGAGATTGGCTCTCTCAGATAAGCCTGAGTAAACTGTTTCATATGCTCTCTCATGTGTAGTTGGCTGTCCATCAGCACCTCCACATGTCAAGGATTCACCTGATTATCCTCCCAAAATGCATTCTTTAAGTCAACGTATAGTGCTTGAACCAGCTTGAGATTAGTGAATAAAACAAACCATCTGGCAACAAGTACAAGCTTATAATACAAAAAATGTCTTATTAAGCACTGTTGAGTATTTGAGTTCTCTAATTAAGTAACAAAAATGTATTGTATACAATCAAAATTTAACTTTGGGTAAATGTTACCTATTTCATTAGAAGTGTGTATTCCCAGCACCACAAAGGAGTCTTCCACAATATAAAAGTTAGTTTACTTCAGATATAGTTTTCTTTGTATTTATCTGACAAACCTATTGTGGAATCTTCTCTATACCTTTCCAATCTGTGAACATCACAATTTTGGCTTTTCCTTTACTTCGATTGATATATTCCTCGCTCCCCTGAGAGACAACAATACTATACTTTGTGTGGCACCAGAGCTCACTATCACCTAGTTCTTGAGAAAAAAAAAAAACTTAATTTTTTGACTGGTAAGGGAACTACTTTTGTTATCTCTCAATAAGATTTGAAATTGGGTGACTGACATAAGTTTTTTAGATACTCAGGCCCTTTCACACATCCATCCTCTGTGATAAGCTTCCATTATAAATTTTATTAGAACAAAAAACACATACACTCCTATATTCCATCCAAAATTTATTCTATTCCACTCTGAAAACACTTATTCTAATAGAAACTTATAGTCCCTAATTCAAACTGGGAAAATTAATTAGTTCCTTTTCATTAGGGTCACACCACTTGTTTGGGGATGACTAGGTACTATTCCTAAGTGTGCCCGGTCCTAAACTGACATTTGGTGCTTGACATGTGGAGGTGCTGATAGGCAATTGACTATACCCAAGCAAGTGGTCTAAACATGTACAAAGAGATCAAAATCAAGATCATGCATAGGCTAATATATAGTTCACCAATTTAATTCACATCTCAGTCCCTTAATGTATTTCTTCTATAAAACAAATTCCAAATTTATGATAAATAATATTTCCAATAAATAATAGAGCAGCAATAAACCAACTTTTAAAAATAAAAGTTCTCAGTTTTTCATGCATATAATAGTGTGCATTGGTTTAGCTGTAAGTCAGACTAGTGTGGTAGACTAGACCTCATATGTCTCTAAGGGACTTACCAGTACCACTTTTGTCACTCTTAATTTATTATACCCTATGCAACAAGAGTCATTTTCTCAAGTGTCACAGTGATAATATCACTTATTGTCAAACATGAACTTCCCAGCCATTCTCTCAAGCAAAGGAGTGAGATTTTGAGCACAATGTACTCTGTAAATTGTGTCTGATTTAATAGTAAGGCTTCTTTGAAGGTAAGTAATCTAGAAAAAATCTTAAGGTAATTAATGGTTACCAAGAGTCATAGCTGGGGGATAATTCTATTCCAGTTAAACCCTATAAGCAATCAGTTTCATAAAAGCTTTGTAAACAGTTACTAGAGGCGTCTTAAACAGAAAACATGTTACTCACTCCAAACTTATTATTTTTGTTTATCTATTTACTCATTTTGGATTTTTGTGTCAGACCTAGTAATGCTCACCGTGTTATTTCGGACTGTGTCTTCAGGAATTACCCCTGCCAGTGCTAAGGAGATCATATGGGATGCTGTGGATTGAACCCAGATCAGCCATGCAAGGCAAAATGCTCTACCCACTATAGTTTGCTCTGGCCCCCAAACTTAATTTTTATATACCTATATGAAAATATAACAATGCAGTATTTTTTCTTAACAGAGTCTCACAAAAATAAAAAGATTACTCCCCATAAGTGATGAAATACTTTCATACAAAAAAATTCAACCATCAGAAATGTACCCATCAGATTTTACATAGGTTCAGTGCCATCTATAAGGATAATCAAGGATATTCTTCAAAGAAATTTACAAAACTCTCCTGAAATTCATATGGAATAATAAACCCCATGGATAGCTAAAACAATCCTTGGGAAAAAGAAGATGGGAAGCATCACCTTTCCCAATCTCAAACCTAACTACAAAGCAGTAGTAAAACAGCATGGTATTGGAATAAAAACAGACATGTGGGACCTAGGGAATAGAATTGAGTATCCTGAATAACCAGCCTCAAACTATATTATCATTAATCTTCAACAAAGGAGCAAAAAGTGTGAAATGGAACAAGGAAAGGTCTCTTCAACAAGCAGTGCTGGGAAAACTGGGCAGTGACAAGAAAAAACAATTTAGACCTCTGTATATCATATCACTGTATCACTGTCTTGCTCATCATCACTTGCTTTGCGGGCCCCAGTAACTCTCCATATGTCATCTGTATATCACCATGCACAAAATAAAAATGGATTAAAGATCTCAATATCGGAGACCTGAATCCATAAAGGACATCGAAGAAAATATAGGAAAAAACACTCTATGACATTGTAGCTAAAGATATCTTCAAAAATGAAACACTACTAACAAAACAACTAGAAGAAAAGATATAAACAGGTGGGGACTGCATGAAACTAAAAAAGTTTCTGCACCTCAAAAGAAACAATGACCAAGATACAAAACAGTCCACAGAATGGGAAAGAATATTCACCTAGTATCCATCTTGCAAGGGGCCAAAATCCAGGATATATCAGGTACTGGTAGAACTTTACAAGAAGAAAACAGTCAACCACATCAAAAACGGGAGCAGAAATGAACAGAAACTTCAACAAGGAGGAAATTCAAATGGCCAAAAGACATGTGGAAAATTACTCATCATCACTGGTCATCGAAAGATGCAAATCAAAAACAACAATGAAGTATCATCTTATACTACAGAGGCTGGCACATATCCAGAAGAGCAAAACAACAACTGCTGGCCTTGATGCAAGGAAAAGGGACCCTCATCCATTGTAGGTGGGAATCGTCCACTAGTACAGCCTTTGGAAAACAATATGGACATTCCTCCAAAGACTAGAAATTGAGCTCCTTGACTCCAGCCGTACTCACTCATGGGAATATACCCTGAAGCCAAACACAAAGTGGAACACCATCCTCACTTTTATATTTATATTAGCACTATTCACATTAATGTAGAATCTGAAGCCAGATAGCCAAGAATTGATGACTTGGATAAAGAAACTGTGGCATATCTACACAATGGACTACTATGCAGTCGTTGGGCAAAATGAAAGTCATGAATTCTGCCTATAAATTGATGCAATATGGAGAGGATCATGTTGAGGTTGAGTGAAATTAGCCAGAAGGAAAAGACAGATATAGAAACATCTACATTTAATTGCATGACATAAATATATAGATACATATATGTATCCATATATATATACATATATATACATATATACATATATATACATATATATATAATGATATCGTTATCCAAGGTCAGACAAAACATGGCTCAGGAGGTCTTTCCCAAAATGGAGTCTACTTACAAGTGACTGGGAGTCAGAGGTTGGGTTGGGTGGTACAGAGAAGGGAACAGTAATTAACAATTGTTGTAATTAGATAATACTTCAGCCTAGAACTGAGCATTGAATACAGGCAAAAGATACACATGATAACCTCTTAAATGCATTGCAATTCACAGTGTGTAAGAGAAGGAAGAGATAAAGAGAGAAAGAGAGAGAGAGAGAAGAGAGAAGAGATAAAGAACTCTCCATAGAGGCAGGCTCCAGAGAGGGGAGGGAATGAGGGTTATCGGTCGTGGTAAGGCTTTGGACACTGGTGGAGGGATTGGTGCTAAAACAATGGATTGGTCCTAAACCGGTAAATCCAGACATAAACATCTATTTAATGTATATCTCACTGTGGGATAATAAAATATTTTAAAAAAATTCAACTATCACAGAATAATCTTAATATTCTAATACATTCTCATTCTCACTGACAGCTAAGGAGATTATTACTTAGTTTTAAGGTGACGCGTCTAAGTTTAAGGTGACTTATCTAATAAACCAGATTAATATATATGATGGAGATTTATTAATGACAGCATTGTCTTGGAAATTATGGCCTTTAATATTGATGACAGTTAAGATAATTACATATTTAACCAGTAGAAGTATACAAAATTCTGGTAGACATATTTATCTCATGTAAGCTTTCAGACAATAGAAGTGAATTGAGTGAATCCCTTTTGCAGTGCTAAATTTATTAAGTATGAAGCTTGCTTCTTTAAAACAAATTGACATATCAATGCCTTTTTTTTTTTATTAAAGTCAGTAAAGTTTTGTGTTGAATCTTATGACTTGAAATTTTATGAATGTATATTGATAAGTATACACACATATAAATGTATTTATAAAAATTAGATTAAAATGTAGTCTTAAAGAGAAATAATGAAGCCAAGATTGGCTTACTATTACAAGACATACTAAGTTAAAATATATAATTGACGCTTGATCACTTGAATCCCATTATTCATCGATTTGCTCCAGCTGGTGCTGCAACATTTCCATTGGACCCTATCACATGCCACAATGTAGCCCAATGGCATCTGGTTGATTCAGGAATATGAAGAGCCTCAAACCTCTTTTCCTTCAGGGTCTTACAAGGAAGTCTGACCATCTTGTAGTGTGGCGGCCACGTGATCTTTGACATCCCGCGATCCAGTCGGTAATGGCTCTAGTCCAGCAGTCGCCTCCAAATCATTATTTTCCAGTAACAGAAAATATAATTATGATTTAGCATTTTCATGTGGTTTTTTACATTGATCAATTATGTATTTCCAGGTCAACAATATTATGTACTTAAGGTCATCTATTTCCAGGTTAGCACAGCTGAGGAGTTCTATTAAAAATCCACTTTAACTAAAGGAAAGTTTACGCTCTCTAATCTATATATTTTTCCTACTGTTTGTTATATTAAATTTATCTATTGATATTTTAACGAGTTTTGAAAATAAAGTACTGTGTAAAATTGAAATAGATGACTTATTCATCTATTAAAAGCATAAATTTCTTCATTTAGGATTATCAGACGTGAAAAGACAAGGTCAGACTACAATTGTCTGTATCTGAGTCTATGTAAAAATTAAGATCAACAATTGATTCCCATA